>CAUYON010010079.1:0-38613 GCA_963573935.1 Arctocebus calabarensis | reverse complement strand
TGGATAGAGTGCTATGGCATCACAGCTCACAGCAACCTCCAATTCCTGGACTCAAGCGAGTCTCCTGCCTCTGCCTCCCAAGTAGCTGGGACTACAGGCGCCCGCCACAACGCCCGGCTATTTTTGTTTGGGTTGCAGCCGTCATTGTTGTTTGGCGGGCCCCGGCTGGATTCTAACCCACTAGCTCAGGTTTACATGGCTGGCGCCTTAGCCCGCTGAGCCACAGGCGCCAAGCCAAAACTCAACATTCTTTAAAAGAAGACAGCAAAATTCGGAAAACAGAATTCACAATGTTCAGCATCTAATAAAAAATGACAAGAAATGCAAAGAACATTTAAATGTGATTTATAATCAGGTGAAAACTCAATCCATACAATTCGCCAAATGACAGAGATGATGTAATAAGCAGCAGACAAGGACTTTAAAATATAGTTATCGTAAATACGGTTAGTAATTTCATAATGAACACAATGATGAGAGAGACGGAAGATATATAGCAAGAACCAAACAGAATTTCCATTGATGAAAAGGACAATTTCTGGAATTCACTTGAAGGGCTTAACAGCAGGTGAGACACTGCAAACCTACTGTAACCCCTAAAAAACAGAGACAAAGAGGAATGACCAATAAGGTCACCATGAAGATAAAGCAGGAAAGGAAAAAAGAAACAAAAGGGGAGACAAATAGAAAATAAATAGAAATCTTGTAGATTTACATTGTGCTTATGATTTCATTAAGTAAAATGGTCTAAATATTCCAATTAAAAGGCAGAGATTGTCAGACTAGATAAGAGGCATTTTAAATATAAAGACAGTTTTGACATGAAAGGGGCAAAAGTTGCCTTAGAGAGTATGAAATAAAAATCCCAAATCTGGGAGAAGACATCTGCAACTTAAATGGTTAAGGAAGGATTATTATTCAGAGGCAGATAAGCAAGAGTAAAGTAACCCAACAGAAACAAACCCCAAAATATTTATAAAGAACTGCACAGAAGAAAACCCAACCAATGTGTGGAAATATGCCTAACCTTGTTAGAATTAGTAAATATAATTTATCTAGGAAATTAAAATTTTAATTTAAGACATATCTACAAGGTTTCAAAAACTAAGATGCAACTATATTAGCAAAGAAGTGGAATAATACCTAAACTTCTACACTGCTGGTAAGACTGTAAGTTGGATCATTTTCTTGGGAAAATAAGCTTGCATTATTTCAGAAACTTGAAGATGCACCTGTCCTAGGACTAGTGTACCAAGAGACATGTACGTGAATAAAAAAGCAGTATATTTGTAACGGCAAGAAAACTGGTTACATCAACATTATAAAGACAAAGTTGTATCATATTAATACAATAGGAGACTATATTCCAATGAAAATTAATGAACTATAACCTATACACAACATAAATTAATTTCAGGAACATAGCATTAATAAAAATAAATTGTGGACGCATACATCTATGATGATGGGGTTTAATTTTCAAAAATTTTTATCAGCTTGGTGCCTGTAGTGCAGAGGCAGGAGAGTCACTTGAGCCCAGGAGTTGGAGGTTGCTGTGAGCTGTGATACCACAGCACTCTACCCAGGGCAAAAGCTTGAGGCCCTGTCTCAAAAATAAAAAATTATCTCACAATTCTCATCCAAATATAGACTGAACATGTATCAAAAAATTATTCAGGGCTCAGCACCTGTGGCCCAATGGGCTGAGGCGCCAGCCATGTACACCTGAGCTGGCGAGTTCGAATCCAGCCTGGGCCCGCCAAGCAATGACGGCTGCAACCAAAAAATGGCCGGGCGTTGTGGTGGGGGCCTGTGGTCCCAGCTACTTGGGAGGGGGAGGCAGGAGACTTGCTTGAGCCCAGGAATTGGAGGTTGGGGTGAGCTGTGATGCCATGGCACTCTATCCAGGGTGACAGCTTGAGGCTCTGTCTCAAAAAAAAAAAAAATTATTCAGTTCAGAAAAGAGAGAACCAGTATGACAGCAAAGCTGCTTCAAAGAGAGTTGGAGGAACACAGATTCATGTACTTAGGAAAAGAATGTTGCAATGCACTTGCGAAATTTGAGACAAAACTGGTTATGTCCCACAGGGCAATAAAGCCATAACTTTTGGGGTTATCTTTTCTACCCAATAGAAATAATTTTCATTTTTACTGAACAAAATGTGCATGTTAACATGTAGCTTTCCAGAATCTGGGCCCTGGTCAACAGTAGATATAAGTCAAATTAAATTCTATTCTTCTGGAGAATTTAATATTCCTCAGGAGGGCCTGTTATTTAATGTTGCAGGATGACATTGAAAAGACATGAGGTCAAGGGTAAGCTGTGTATGTATTTTTATTAGCAATTAGGTTTGTAAGAATTTCAAAAAATGCAAAACTAAATATACAAATGTAAGTGATAAAAACTACAAGTAAGAAATAATGAGCACAAAATTTAGAATAAGATTTACCTTTAGAGCAGTGGTTCTCAACCAGGCATGATTTTGGCCTGATTGACAGTTGGTAATTTGCACGTGTGGTGATGTCTGAAGACATTTTTATTTTTCATTGGGGAGGTGCTATTGGCATCCAGTGAGTAGCGGCCGGGGTGCTGATGAACATTCTACAGTCCATAGGACAGCCTCCCATGAAGGGCACAGAATTGTCCGGTCCCAAATATTAGCAGTACTAAGGTTGAGAGTGGGGCACTTATGGAGCAAAATAATGATCATATTCATTTTTTTCTAAAGTTGATTCAATGATGTAAATACAGGGTTATGTTTTCAAATGATTTTAAAATCAAAGTATGTTCTTTTGTGTCTACTCAATAATTAATAAACACAATTAAAAAGAAAAGATGTTGAATCAACAGAACTTGAGCCTGTGGCTCAGCGGCTAGAGTGCCAGCCACATACACTAGAGCTGGTGGGTTTGAATCCAGCCTGGGCCTGCCAAACAACAATGACAACTACAACCGAAAAATAGCTGGGTGCCTGTAGTCCCAGCTACTTGGGAGGCTGAGGCAGGAGAATCGCTAAAGCCCAGGAGATGGAGTTGCTGTGAGCTGTGACACAACAGCACTCTACACAGGGTGACAGCTTGAGACTCTGACTCAAAAAAAACAAACCCAGAACTTTGGACTCATTGACAGTGGCACCTGTGGCTCAAGGAGTAGGACACTGGCCCCATATATTGGGGGTGGTGGGTTCAAGCTCAGCCCTGGCCAAAACTGCAAAAAAAAAACTTTGGACCCATTGAACAAGGAAGGAAGGCTGAGGATGAACTTTCTGTTTTGAGTAACTGGATAAGTGGTGCTACCATTTAATGATCCTCTTTTTCTTTTTCCTAAGAAAAAAGGTTGCCCAGACCCTATTTCCAGATTCTTAGCATTTTATTGAGATGGAAAACAGCTAATAATATTATTTGATGACCCTAAATGTAAACTGCATTTGTGAGCTATGACAAACCTATTACCTTTGGGATTCGTGAGTCAATGTTTGTCTTTTCAAATCCTGCTGGCCATGAGTCATTGTTCCATCTTCTCTCAAGGCCAGTGAAAAGAGTAAATCCAGCAGTGAGGCCAAGATCTTTTAGCACTGGAAACATCAAGTGAGCAGAGGCCTTCAAGATGGCACAGCTCAGGTGCCCCATTAGCTGGCTTCAGTGCCCTCCCAGAGCTAGGTGGCAGCATGAGTCAGCATCAGCCAGAGGATGCAGGGCAGGGGAAAGCAATTCTCCATACACCCAAAGCCCACACCAATAAGATTCTCTAGGGGGCGAGCCTAGGGCATCTCTAGCCTCATCCTGAACTCCCACATAAGTTCATGGTTACCAAAGGCTTTAAATGAATGAAAATCAAGTTTCCATGATTAAAAACAAATGCTATGTTCGGTGCTGCAGTTGCAGAGAGCTGAAGATCTGCTATGTGTATCTTATACCGGAATGAACTGGAGGAGACAGAATGAGAGATGGAATTTAGGGAAACGTGATCTTTTTTACTTTTGGATTATGCTCTGATTTTCCCCTTAACCGTGTAGTTGAATTTTCACACATGATAACAATATTTTTCTTACAGCAGATGGAGCCTTTTATGAAAGGAGTTTTTGCACCTTATTTTGTCTCTCATATGTCTAAAAATCATACATAAAAACCCCAAATGTGAGCAATTCACCTAAACTCTGCCAACCCTTTGTATTTTTAAACAGCCAACCAGGAGGCAGTGGGGCTATTCAATTCTTAAAAGTGTGTAATGACCCTATTACAGAAACTTTAAATGCTGTCCAATGTCAGAGAACCCAATTTTTTTGTGGGAAAAAGCTCTACCTGATGCTAGTTTGGGGCACAAAAGGGTGACATGCCAAGGCCACAGGCCAAGCCAAAAACAGCTCAACAAAAAAGTGGAGCTTGCCCAGTGTTTGTTCCAGTTCAAATGCTTGCCATTTGGAGCATTTTTTTTTTTTTTTTGAGACAGAGTTTCACTATGTCGCCCTCAGTAGAGTGCCATGGCATCACAGCTGACGATAACCTCCAACTCTTGGGCTTAAGTGATTCTCTTGCCTCAGCCTCCTAAGTAGATGTGAGTACAGGCGCCTGCCACAATGCCCAGCTATTTTTTTGTTGCAGTTATCACTATGGTTTAGCTGGCCTGGGCCTGGCTTGAACCTGCCAGCCTCGGTACATGTGGCTGGCGCCATAAGCACTGTGCTACAGGCGCCAAGCCTTGGAGCATGTTTTAAAATGGGATCTTTACCTGAGTGAATTCCCCTGACAAAGGCAGCACCTGTGGCCTTCATCTCATATGATTCTTCTCCCAGATTTCAGCAGTTTTGAAAATCTAAATATATAAAAGGTAAAAAAGAGGCAAAGATTTCTTTCAGAAGTAGCTATGATGCTTGGGCAGGTTCTTGGGTCACATAAGGTAGAGACTAAAGGGCTCCCTATCCTGCCTGAATTTGGAGGACAGGAATGTTTGGAATAGAAGACTGGGCATTAGGAGAATTCTGTCACACCAGCTAACTTCCTGGGGGATCATGAAACTTTCTCCTCCTCTCTTGATCCAGTTTCCTAGTTTATGAGATGAGAGTTTTAGACTCATCATCGCCAGGGGCCCTTCCATCTCTAGCACTCCATGATTCTAACGGGTAATGACGTTTCATCTGCTGGAATATTTTTTCTCCATTCTCCTTACATTTTAGGGTCCATATGAAACTATTAAAAATGTCATCTATAAAGCTTACTGACTATAAATTTGCTATTAGTTCAATACGTATGAAAAGGATCAAATGAATTTTGGCACATTTTGGCATGGCTAATTGGACCCCAGAGATGAAAAGTGGTGATGGAAATGGAAGAAATGAAGTGAGATTCATACCCTCCTTGTGTTTGTTTAAAGACCAGTCAGTGCACCAAGAAAATGGTAGATGAATAGGACGGGCCTTTCCTAGACTTCTCAGAGAAAGACAAGACACAGCATGTGCTTGGTGCTGGGTGGTGGACCGCAAAACCACCCATGGGTTTTTATGGTTCATGGGAAGCTGGCACAGCTGAAATGCATAATTGCCCAGTTGTATTGCTGTGTTTATGGGCTCCTGGCATGGCTTACTTGGGTCCTCTGCAAGGCAGCATCTGGGTAGTAGCCAGGGAGGTGGTCTCGGCTCTCTCGGGTTGTTGGCAGCCTTTGGTTCCTGACTGGTTGTCAAGCTGAGGGCCTCAGTTTCTCCCGGCCCTCATCAGGTGGCCCCTCATCACACCTCTCCACAGACAGCTTGTTTCTTCAAAGCCATCAAGAAAAAAAGCTCTCCAGCTATACAATCATGTACATGGAATCATGTCTCTCTTGTCACTTTGGCCACATTGAATGTAACCCCACTGTTAATTACAGGCTAGTTGCAAATCCCACCCATGCTCAATCAGGAGTTACAGCGAGGGTGGACAGCAGGAGGCAAGATCGGGGGCCGCCACCCTAGAGTCTGTTTGCCACACCAGGTACTACCTACATGATCCTTGAGAATTATTTAACCAAGTCACTAATTCATTCAACATAATCCTCTGAGTGTTTATCATGGGTTGGCCCTGTGCTGGGTGCTGGAGCCATGGTCCCTGTCACAGGCACACCCAGAGGAGTGGGCAATACTAGCTTCCTCACACACTTCAGTTCTGCTGTCCTGCGGGTGGCCACTTGCCCTGGCCCAGCAAAGCTGTGCCAAGCCTGTGTTCGGCACGCCCCTGCACTCGGGCTTCAGAGGGCTCTGCCCTATTGTACACCTGTGGCCAGGCTGCCCTGCTCAGTGCTGACTCACTTCCCTGCTGCCTAAGGACCTTCCCCAGGGGCCAACTGGCTGCCTTGCTGGCACGAAGGATTGGGCTGGAGAGTGAGGGTACCACACCATTTCTTGAGGTATCTCTAGGCTCAATCCATCCACCTTAGTAAGTAATCCCTCCCTCCGAAGTGGAACGCGAGACAAGGATATGTGTGAAAGTGAATTTGAGGGAAAAGCAACTGGGCAGAGGAGACGTGGCCTAGAATGGGGCGCCTGGTGAGGGAGTGGGATCAAGCCAAACCGCATGAAGGGAAGCTTTGGAGACAGAGAAGTTATATTCAGGGCAAGGGACCAGGGGCCTTCTATTCCTTGCTGGTCAGTTGTTGATGAGAAGGGCCCCTCAAAGATGTGCTTTCTGCTCCCCTCTCTGCAGGCCAGGCAGGCTCCAGCAGCCTCAGGGCATTTTTTAACAGAGACAGGTTAAGTGCTACTTGTGAGTAAGAAGACCTGGGCAGCAGGTGTGCAGAGATCCCAGGGGCTGTGGGTGGAGCGCTGGCAGCACCTCCCTGGCTAAGGCCCCTCCAGTTCCAGCCTTCCACTTGGGCTTCTGTTTCCTGCCTCAACACTGACCAACGTGCGCCTAGAAATTAATTGCCTAACTTCACACATTGGTCTAAAATAGTATTTAAATTCCTTCTGTGTACAAGTTCTAATATATTCTTTTTATCTTATTGTTTGGGATTCTCTGAAGGTATAAACTGATTGCATTTCTTAGGTAAATGCCCTCTTATAATTGTGTCCCACTCCTAAGAGGTGTGCCATACACAGTGACCCCCTAGCCCCCACCCTCCTCCCCTCCCCCTGCTCCCTCATTCCTCGAAACTTATTCTTTAACAGTGAGCTTGAGAACGGATTTCTCAGTGTCAGCACTATTGACATGGGCGCTGGACAATTCTCTGTGGTGGGGACTGTCCTGTGCATTGTAGAATGTTGACTAGAACCCCCGGCTTCTACCCACTAGATGCCAGTAGTGCTCCCCTTGTAGTTGTAATAACAGAAAGAGGTTTCTAGACGTTGCCAAATGTCCCCTGGGGGCCAAACCATCTCTGGTGGAAGACCCTACTTTAGATTAAAACCCTAGCCAAAGCTGATTCCACGTTTCTTTCACGGTGCTGCAAGTACTCAGGAAGGAGACAGGTTTTCCATCTCCACTACTGTCCTGGGGTCTTCTTAAGTTCTTGGTTTCAACTAGCGTCAATACTTGTTTCAAAAAAGGGAAAGCATAAAGGAAAAGTCTCCCACCAAGTACAGTTTTACTCAGAATTATCTACTCAGCTGTGTATCTTAGATGCTTACTATTGAGTATCAGCTTCTGCAACAGACAGACGAGTCTCCACCAGTTACTAAAAGCACAGACAGTCCACTGCCTGTCTCTACAAATGGTGAATGGCGGAGACCTTGAAATTGATGGCTTCTAGAGTCACAACCCCAAATAACATGGATTTAAAAATCATTCAGATCGGGCGGCGCCTGTGGCTCAAAGGCGTAGGGCGCCGGCCCCATATGCCAGAGGTGGTGGGTTCAAACCCAGCCCTGGCCAAAAAGTGAAAAAAAAAAAAAAATCCAGATTAGGGCCTTTTCGACTCTCCTCTGTAAATATTAGGATTTTTACTGCGGTCACTCTCCCTCTTCACACCATATATACCTTTCTGCAAACAGTAAAAGGAGAGATAGAAACTTGGAGATATTTTACCCTTATTGGCCACATGTTGATTGATCACCCCAATACGAGCACAGTTGAGACTAATGCCTTTATTTGACCAAAAAGAGTAGAATGTGAATTTCCACATGTACTATAATGTTCCATCTCTTACAGTATATTCTTTTGACAGTACAAATGTATTTTAAATCATCTTCCTAACTTTGTGGCTTCACAAATCACAGCAATTACTTAAATGTTTATTCCTTAATAATTCCCACTCCTCACAACAGTGCTTCCTATGAGTAAAAGTAGATAAAATGATTACTTCTTTCTCCTTTTCTTCCTTATTTCCACTCTCCTTTTTTCCCTCTTTATCTCTCTCTCCTTTCCTTCCTTCTCTTCTTCCTCCTCTTCCTTGTCCTTTGATTCTGTTTTTCTAAACCAGATATTTAGGTTTTTGCCAATAGAATTAATGTTCAAATCACAGATGGATTCAGCAAACTAAAACAAAATAAAACTTTACCCCTTGGATGGAGGTGAGTGGTAGGGAGGAAGCCTTTATCAGTCCAATACCTGTGTGATAAAAATGACTTCGTCTCAGCCCCAACCCACACGCCAAACGCATCCATGAGATGATGGCTTTTCATAGCAAGGCATTTTGGAACGGTGGTGGAGATTCATTGAAGTAATTCTTTCTTCTAGTATCTTTTTAAATGCCTCCCTGGATTTCAGAATCACTATAACAAGAAAACAAAGGCAAGAAAGAGGCCAAGCAGTTTGAGAGTTCTGTGTGATGCCCTCAGTAAGAGCACTAGGCAAAGGTCATGCTGGGCACAGATCTGAGGTTCCCCTTTGCTATTCCCCATGTTCTGCTTCCTCTTTTTATACATCCTCAGTAGCCTCCTGTGAAAAAGATGGCTGGCCAGGGTACCTCATCTCCACATTTCCTATCCATTTCTAGCAAGGGCCTCCTCTGCCTCCATCCAGAGTATGGGGTTTGCTGGATTTCTCACTTTTCAGATTTGGTGCTGTAGATTACAAATAGCTAATATTATTTCATTTCTCTTACTAGAAAATAGAGAATCTGTTTCTTTTTGTAGCCATTTACAAAATGTTTTAGAATTTTTGACTAAGAGAAACTAAATTGTGAAAAGACCAGTTTCCAAAACGTTTCACTTGGCACTGAATTTTATGGTGGCGCATCATTTATCCATCCCTGCAAAAAGTCTTTGAATGTTTTTGTTTGAAAAGTTATTGGTGAGGTTCTTACATAGGGCAAGTATCACACTGAGCATTGCTTCTGCCCTGTAGCATTTTATCATCTATTGGGGGAGTGTCAGAAATATAAATACCGTTTTGCACCATAAGGAGCTCAAGGACAAGGACTAGTGCAAATGAGCTCAAGCAATGTCTGTTGAATAGCATTGAAATGTTCTTAGAAATCGGGCTGGAATGGACAAAATAAATGCCAAATAAAATGAAGCTGCCAGAATGGCAATACAAAGTTTGGAAAATGAGCTTTTACAAAACATAATCAAGACAAAAAGAGGAAAAGATATCAAAGACTCCTAGAGAGCCCATCAAGGTAGAAAATTGGACCTAACGAAAGTTTTATTTCTCACTGAAAGTTCCATCGGCATCCTTAGTTGAAGGTTGAATTATCTGAATTATGATATCTTCACTTATCAAAAGAAAAGCCAGTTTTTCTTTTGGAATGAATCAGCCTCATGTATAAGTGTATTAAATGCTAAGTCTATAATGCAGCCACAGAATTCATAATACTTTGACCAATTAATGCCTTTGTGAAAATAATGATTTATTTTCATACCACCTACCTATCTATCAGCCTGACCCAGGAGTGATCCTGACCCGAAATTAATTATGCCACTCATAAAATGCAATGCCCATGTCGCCCCGTTTGCTATTTTGGTTGTATATTCATAGTCTTTTATCACTTGATGGAATTACTACAGCATTCATGGCCAGTCTGCAGAAAGTCACAGTTTTTGTGGTTCTTATTTCCAGAACCCTGTTATCCCTACAACTCCAACCTTTGCATCCCTTTTAGCACATTTTCTCGGATACACTCAAAACAAGCAGAGCAGTGTATTTGAAGACCCAAATCCCTAACTTTGCAAGCAAAGAGAAACCATTTTCTTCAAGTTTAGAAAAATAAATGTCTTTTCTTTTTTTCTTCTCTGGAGGTCACACCTTTATAATGTCCTGGCCAGATGCCCCTAAAATTAATAGCACACTTGAGAAAAGTTTGTTCCATGGAAGCAAATTTCTTCACCATCCCCACTAGATTTTCCTTTTCTCCTGGAGTCTGCATAACTGAATTTGCAAAGAGCCGGTTTTGGAGGTGCCAGGTGGAGTGACATGGGGTACGTGTTTCCTTTTGTCTGGACCAGGGCTGGCATTCTAGAGGAGTCTTCCTTGTGCTGAGCTGCCACTGGAGAATCCAGGGTGTAAAGCAAGTCAAACTTCCCTTCCCCCAGGCTGTGGCCACGGCCCTTCCCCCTGTGGCCGTGGTTGATTATGGAAGGACACTTTTTACTTCATGGGCAAGTTCCTTTAGTCTTATTTCTAGGCATCCAATTGTACTTGTCTCTTTGAGACAATCTTTGAGGTAAACACCTGGTCCTTTATTTGAAGAGCTAGAAACTGAACCCGCTTAATCAGTCTCCACATTTGGACTTTGCAGCTGGAGAGCTTGCTCGCTCATGTTGCATTTTTACCATACAGGAAATCCTCTGGGGAATGCCGGGTACATGTGGTACCTTTGAAGTACCACCAGCAATTTTCTTTTTCCTACTTTTCCTCCGTGTTTTGTTACATTATTTTAATTGATGTATTTTGTCTGATGTATTGTATTAGGAGAGCGTGCAGGATGATCTGTTTAGCATACAATGTCTATTATGATTAAGTTTCTTTGCAGAAACACAGCACCTCCTTTATGACTCTGTTCACTGCCCCTGGTGCTGGGTTACAGTGGTGCAAAACAATGCTTTGCAGATTGTGCAGGAAAATCACTTAGATGCCCTATCTCTCACATTCCTGCCCCAAAGCTGGAAATTCATAACTCAAATTTGTTTCAAATTTTAAAACTGTTTCATTATGGCATGTATTTCCTCCCTTGGAGTCCTGTGTGTCTAGTTAAACCTTTGATGATATAAACTTCTATATACACTCATATCAAATGTAGTTTGTGGGTAGAATCAGACCTCTTATTATTTATTGACAGAAAGGCTCCATAGCTCTGCTAAAATTGACCTAATTAGAATATAATTTACATCCGAGAAAAGTGAAGACAAATATCAATTCTGCTAACCTGTACTCTTATGTTGGTTTAAATTTCATTTAACAGTGCGTCCTTGAAACTTAAAGACATTGATACTTTCCTTTTCCTTTATAGCTGCATCATGTTTGGAAATAATTAATGTCTAAAACAATAGTAGGATTCTCACTGCCCTGTTACTTGCTCCAGAGAAGAGAAATGAAAAAGATCGCCTTCCTTTGGTACTAATATTTAGGTCCAACAAATTCACAAAGTCCTTAGAAGGAATCTTAAGAATAAAAACGAGGCTTATTTAAAACCATCAGATATTCTCTGGGAAGCCAAGGTGGGTAGATTGCCTGAGCTCAGGAGTTTGAGACAAGCCTGAGCCAGAGTGAGACCCCCATCTCTAAAAAAAAAATAGCCTGGCATGGTGGTGGGTGCCTTTAGTCCCAGCTACTCAGGAGGCTGAGACAAGAGGATCATTTGAGCCCAAGAGTTTGAGGTTACTGTGAGCAATGACACCATGGCACTCTACCAAGGGTTACATAGTGAGACTCTGTCTCATAAAAAAAAAAAAAAAAATCAGATTTTGATTTGGGAGTGGATAGCAAAGGGGCACAGCCTCAAATGCTATTTTACAAATAATTCCTGCAGAAGTGAATATAAATAATTATGTATTTTTCTGACTATTTTAATCTTTCTTTTAGAATTTCTTTTTTTTCCACAAGTAAAACATTGCCTTAAACAAGTTTCCCCCTTTCTTATTTTCCTTTAATATTTAAATTGTACTTAAATGAACCTAGAAACATGCATTTCTTGATAAAAGCACCAAATAATGAATTTATAATGATCTTTCTGCTTAAGTGGTCAGGGAATCTCTGACCTTCGAAAAGGTGGAATAGTTTTGCTGTGTTAAGTGAAGCAGAGCATGAGACCCAATGGGCCAATTTATGTTTGATTTTTACTCTCAAGCATATCAGAGTTGATTTATCCACCCCAGATTAGGGTGAGGGAGAGGCAGAGAATCGCTGAAATTAGAACAAATAACAGTTATTTGCAGTCTGAATAGTGTACAAAATTCTTATTTTCAGTATAATCAATGAGATTCAAGAGTTTGGCGCCATCGGCTGACATGAACTCGAGTTTGGATTGCACAGCACAAGAGGTTCTGGAATTCATGAGACAAATGGACATGGGTAGCTTTATATTTACCGAGCTCAAAAGCAGCCGCTTCTCAGTTTGTGTTCTAAGAGTAGGTACATCTGACTCGGTCATTTAGGCTGTTAAATCTGCTCATTGAAGGGAGAGACTGGTCCTGTGAGAAAACTTGCTGTCTCACTTTTCTCTCATTCCCTGTGGTCCTTGGGCTGCACATTAGAGCCTAGACTAGTTCGTCCTGCATATCTGCTACTTTGTGCCCTCAGCTGACATCTCCCTGGCCTCTGCCGCCTTATTTACTGTAAAACCTAAGCCCACTTAGGAGTCAGTCATGTGGCCCCTTTTTGTAGGATTTGCTAGAATCAAGCATTCGACTGGGGACCCTTCTCTGCAGCCCTGAATTAATGATCTTGTGAGCCCCACTGGCCCTCCCAGCTCCCCACCTCCCACGGCAGCCCCAGCCTGCCCTTCTGCTTCACTGTCAGGAAGGAGGATCATTCCGGGGACGTCTAAGAGCATCAGCGGCCAAAGCTGCTGGTTGTAGGTCTGAGTGTGTCTGGGAGCTGTCGTCAGATAAATAAGGAATCTGACAGAGCCAGGGCTACTGATGGGGAAAGGGTTACGGAAAGGAGGCCGGTGCGGTGGTATGTTTCATGCCGACCCTAAGTCGAGTTGTTGCGGGCAGGAGTTCCTTTTCTTCCTCTGCCCTCTGCCCTCTGCCCTCTGCTGCAGCACTGGCCTTGGCAACTTGCCCAGGATGCTATAACAGAGAGATGGCGCCACAGAGGGTCTAAGTCAACGGATTTCCAAGTGTACTGATTATTTTTTATCAGTATCTTTGTCTCTGTTCAAAACTATTGTAAAGGTGAAGTGATTTTGTTCAGTTTCTCAATAGTTGTAATGAAGCAGTTCGTTTATTAAGAGACGCTTATTAAATAATGGAAAGAGATTAGCTTTTATTATACCTTTCAACCTGGTTCTCCAACCAGCATATTAGTTGAAGAATTCTCTTATCCCCTTTTTCCAGGGGACTTTGGACTCAAGGCAAGGCCGCTTTCTGCAGGGGTGTGATGGAGAAAATGCAGGGAATAATTGGTTCCATTCTTTTTAAAATTCCTTTTAATACCATGCGGAATTCATTCATATTCAAAGAAAACTGAACAAAATCTCAGAGAAAGGCATTATGTTTTCCTAGACTTCTTTGTGGAGAAGTAACTCTCTTGCAATGATGGGGAATGGTTTCTGTAGCAAGTTGATTCATCAGAATTTCATATATTACCCAGGAATCTGCAAGCCTGGAAAAAGGTCAGCATCTCAGAACTCATGTATTTCCTCTTAAGAATGCAGTCTATACCAACATGTATATATATGTGATGCTCAAGCACATTTCTATTCATGGTTCTCTATCGCGGCTGTGTATCAGAAGCACTTCTGGGAATGACCGTAAATAGGATTGGTTATGCTGCAGTAAAAAACGGTCCCCAAATTTCATGGCTTTCTCCAGCAAGGATTTAGTTCTTGCTTACAACATGTATTCACTGTGGGTCACCTGTGGCTCTCTCTGCTCCATCTAAGGTGACACCTCTGTGGCACCAAGGTGACAGAGGCACCCTCTAGCTCGGGTTATGATAGGAAGAAAAGAGAGAATCTGGTAAGGGCAAGTCACAGGGCACAGCTTAGTGGTGGAGCTGAAAAGTCTCAGTCTCTCCTGGGAGCAACAGTATTAGTCTTTGTGAAAAATATGCCACCCCCCACAGGGATATTTGTGGCATGCAAATACATGAGCTGACTTCCTCCTAAATACGAATCTTGGGATGGGACCTGGGGAACTAGAATTTTAAAATTTCTCTAGTGGGCTGGAGAAACCCTGTAATCTTAGCACTCTGGGAGGCCAACGTGGGTGGATTGCCTGAGCTCAGGAGTTCAAGACCAGCCTGAGCAAGAGCAAGATCGCATCTGTAAAAAAAAAAATAGCTGGGCATTGTGGCAGACACCTGTAGTCCTAGCTACCAGGGAGGCCAGGCAAGAAAATCAGTTTGAGCCTGAGTTTGAGGTTGCTGTGAGGGTGATACCCTACCAAGGGTGAGAAAGTGAGAGTCTGTCTCAAAAAAAAAAAAAAAAAATTCTCTAGCGAGTATAAGTACGTAAGATTGGGAAATGGGGACTCACACAAGAAAAGTTGGTGTTAGACTATTGCAGGAATCATTATCAGTTTTTGCATTTGTTATTTAAAACAACAAATTAGTGTATATTTTATTCTCATACAGTTATATAGTTAAACAGGAGAATTGGGGGCTTTAGAAGTTTTTTCTTTAAGTTTCAGATAGGCAGGCGTTGTGGTGGGCTCCTGTAGTCCCAGATACTTGGGAGGCTGAGGCAGGAGAATCGCCTAAGCCCAAGAGTTGGAGGTTGCTGTGAGCTGTGACACCACAGCACTCTACCGAGGGCGACCAAGTGAGACTCTGTCTCTAGGGGGAAAAAAAGTTTCAGATAGCCTTTTCTGGTAAGACAGACGATCTTAATTGGCAAGTATAAAATAGCTTAGCACATGAGTAAAACATTTACAGTGTAAATGAACTGTCAACCTGAGTCCTGGAGCATGTTTGCCCCACCTACTCAGGACTTGCTATTAGCAAGGATTAGAACCCTTTTTTTTATAATTTAGTCAGCTTCAGAAACACTGGCCTTTTGCTTGTGGTTCCAAAGCAAGCGTGAAGGTTCTCTGTTAGCTTTCTTCTGCTAACGGCACAATCCTGGGTGGACTTGGCCGCTGTATGCTGAGGTTGGCTCCCCGTTCACTTGTCTTCTCATTTGGCTCTAAGACAATAGGTGTGAGGAGCAGCGATTCTTTTGCCCTTAAATCACACAGACCAGCTACTTTTGGACCTGCAGCTTCATTTTATTTTATAATTTATTATTATTATTATTAATTTATTTATTTATTTATTTTGGTGCAAGTGCAGGGTAGGGAAGAGGGTTGGAAGATCCTTTGGACAATATTGACTCTGGCCTCTTAATCTGATAAAGCCCCAAACTGATACCAGAAAAATGAAATGTTTTACCCATGTGACTATGGAGCTGGTAATTCCAGAGCTTATACTCACACGTATGCTCTGATTCCTTAGCTGTTCCCTTTAGAAATGCCACATACTGAGAGCACTTCAGCCCAGCACACCACTGTCCCTTATCTGAACTACTGCCATAGCCTCCTAATCTCAGGCCACGTGCCTACAGTATTGTCCTCATTTTTATGCAGAAGTCTGAGGGGGTCCTATATGTCAACATCAATCTGATTCTCTTTTTCCTAGTGGCAACATTGTCACCACTATAACTGACCCATATAGTCCACCCTGGGTCAATTACTCAACATTTTCTTTTTTTTCTCAGGGACTACATAGGTCTTATGGGTTCAAATACTCAGAAGATGCAGTTTGCTTCTAGGTGCTATGTTAAATTTGAGCGTCATTCCATTTAATGGCAAGGTCAGTCATCCCCAAATGATCACCTAGTTCTCCTCAATGTCCCAAGTTATTGATTTGATTATATTTATAAGATATAGATGTAGATAATGTTATCCCCCAGGAACATTCAGAGTCCAGAGACATTTTTGTTTGTTTGTTTTGGCTGGGGCCGGGTTTGAACCCACCACCTCCAGTATATGGGGCTGGCGCCCTACTCCTTGAGCCGCAGGCACCGCCCAAGAGACATTTTTTTTTTATCACTAACGGGTAGGAGGTGCTAGTGGCATCTAATAGGTAGAGGGTAATGAGGCTCTAACTATCTTAAAATGCCTGGGGCCAAAATAAAAAGTTGTCCAGCTCAAAATGTCAATAGTGCCCAGGTTGATAAACCTTGGTGTGAAGCATATAATTTTTATCCTCCTCTACTCTACCCTGGGATATTTTCCTGATGTTATCAATGAATAAATGTACCTGTTCATTTCAGTCAACTTCTTTGGCAGGAAATATACAGCTACATGCTATAACAGGAAGACAGAAGGATAGGAAGAGCAGCATGGAGTGGCAGGTTATAATTTACAGAAGACAAAAATAATCATTAAATATGGACCTTGCAATGCTCCTTCCTCCATGGAAATGAAGGCAATCAGTTGCTCCAAGAAGCTGCTTCTGGAGAGATAGAGGGAGAATACTGTCAACAGCATGGGGTTCGCGATTTTCTATTTCCCTGGAATTGAAAATGGCCACAGACAAGAGTGTCCTCAAAATCAATGAAAAAAAATGTTCAGGTCAAAACCGTTATAGCTAAAAACTAAGGCTTTTATGCAGGAAAATATGTCTGTGATTATTTTTATTTTTGAGGCCAATGTAAGATTTCCATGTGCCACAATTGTAACCTCTGTGTGAGGCCTTCCAGAAACACAGTGGCTTGCAGCTGTGCTCTAGATATAGGGTGGCCATAAAGTTCATGTGCAATTGAACTGTATTTCTGTAGGTGCTTTTATGCATTCGAAGAAGCGAGCACAGTGACTGAACACAGGCAAGCAGAAAGAACATGGAAGCATGGAGGAGGAAAGGGCCAGGGAGTGGGAAGATGGGTGGAAAGAAAGAAATAGAGGTGTCATAGATGGACAGTGCAGGGGACAGAAGTGTGGGTTGTCACAAGAATCCATGATGGGTCCCTGAGGGGAAGTGAGCAGCAGAGGATGCCACTGGGGAGGGGTGATGAAGCCCGATCATCCTGCAGGACATGGAAGGCTTCTGCTGGCCAGGCAACTGCAGGCAGCCATCTGCTGTGCACCAGGCACCCTTACAGCTGGAACCATCGTGGCTTTTTCAGTGTTTCAAAGCAGTGCTTTCAGGATGTTCTAAAGAAGGCATGGAGGAGTGGGAGACGCATTGAGCAGGCAGGGTTGGAGTTCTTGCTCTCCTGCAGGGCCTATAGAAGGACACAGGTTATGAGTGCTGTAAATGCAGGTGATTTGGTGAGGCTCATCAGCACTCTACCTCTTTCAGAAATACTTGGCCTTTTCTTTTCTTTCTTTCTTTCTGCCATTTTTATTTCCCCCTTTTGTACCATAATAATTTTTGAGTTAAACATCGATGGTCCTTACTTAAAGCAATGTAAAAGTTACCTGTGGGCTTTGTGTCCTTATTTCTGGCAGAGTTCTGTGGCACATGGTAAGTGCCTGTTAAGTGATGAATGAAGGAAAGCCCATTATTATCCATGAACACCTTAGATCACATCTCATAATCAGACTGGAGAGCCAGGAGTGGAGGGATTCTTTCTGTGAAGCTAGGACATAAAACACACCAGGTAGCGGTCAGATACTTAAGATGAAAAGATCAGAGTGGTGTCTGCCCTCCAGAATCTAGCAATAGTCACAGATTTTAAACAATGTTTGCAGAAATAAGCTTGGTATTCATGGACTTAGCATTCTCGTTTTGTCTATTGGCCTTCAGGGGACCAAGACATGTTGGAATTTCTAATTGTGTCGAAGTGCAAATTTAAACCAAACTTAAAATAAGGCTGGAGTGTGTGAACAGGCCTGGAGGCTTTGTTTTTCTTATGGCATCTGCTGTAATGCTTGTGATGCAATAAAACATTTTGTGTCTTTAAATACCCCCTCGTACCATGAATCAGAGAGTAAATTGGAACACCCTTTAGGGAGGACAATTTGGCACAGGTATAGAAACTTTAAAAGCATTCTTATCACTTGAACCAGTGATTGCTCATCTAGGGATTCAGGCCAAAGAAGCAGAGATGTACATACACAGAGGTATATCATCAAAGAATATCACTGAAGCATTGAAAATTTGAAAGAGATAATCCAAAGGCCTATGAAATAAGCTAAATAGGGTAAATAAATTATGGACCTACATTAGATGAAATGCCAAGTCATAAAAACAAACAAAAGCGTTCTCAAAAGACCACTTAACAGTGTGGGGCACTTTTCCTGATACTTTTAGTAAAGATGTAGCTTATAAAATCGTATACTCAATAAATTCTGTTTTTGAGGTAAAAATCAGAGGTCATACATAGAGGAGTGATTACAGTGCTCTCTCCAGGTAGCAGGAGAATGTTTCATTTTTATTTTTTATGTTCTCATGTATTCTGCAATTTTTTCATTAACCTGAGTTAATTAGGTAGTTCAAAAAAAATTTTCAAAACTCAACTTTGCCTCTTTACTTTCGGTTATAGGGGTCACAAGTTAGAACAGTCTCTTGTCCATTGTGTAAGCTGTGAGACAAGGTACAGAATTCTATAACAACATCATTTACTATCTCAACAACTCAATGACATAGGTACTATCATTACTTCTATTTTACATGAGGGTGCTGAAATTAGAGAACATAAAGAATTCTCCCACCACACACAAAAAAAGGAGGGGCAGAGCTGAGACTCTGAGCTTGTTCTACAAAACCAGACATACAATATTAAACTCACATTCTACAAAGTGAGTTTTAAAATATGGCTGTGCCTTATAATGCATTTCACAGATAATTGTGTTTTTTAACAAATTGAAGATTTGTGGCAACCTTGTGTAGCCCCCTTGTTGCCATTTTTCTAACAGCATGTTGCTTACTTCATATCTTTGTGTCACATTTTGTAATTATCACATCATTTCAAACTTTTCGTTATTGTTTTATCCATTGTGGTGATCTGTAATCAGTAATCTCTGATGTTACTATTGTGATTGTTTGGGGCTCCGTGAGCCATGTCCATATAAGATAGTGAAATTAATTAATACATGTTGTGTGTATTCTAACCATTCCCCTGTCTTTCCCCCACTCCCTGGGATTCTCTATTATCTAAGTAGCAACAACATTGAAATAAGGCCAATTAATAACCCTACAATGGCCTCTCAGTGTTCCAGTGAAAAGAAGAGTCTCTCGTCTCTCACTAAATCAAAGGCTAGTAATGACTAAGCTGAGTGATGAAGGCATGTTGAAAACTGAGATAGGCTGAAAGCTAGGCTTCTTGCACCAAACAGCCAAGTTGTGAATACAAAACAAAAGTTCTTGAAAGAAATTAAAAGTGCTACTCCATTGAACGTAAGAATAATAAGAAAACAAAACAGCCGTCTCGGTAATAGTGCAGAAAGTTTGAGTGGTCTCGACAGAAGATCAAATTAGCCACAACATTTTTTTAAACCAAAGCAAGGTACTGACTCTCTTGAATTCTATGAAGGTTGAGAGAGGTGAGGAAGCTACAAAAGAAAAGTTTGAAGCCAGAGGTTGGTTCATGAGTTTTAAGGAAAGAAGCCGTCTCCATATTATAAATGTGGAAGATGAAGCAGTAAGTGCTGATGGAGAAGCTGTAGCAAGTTATCCAGAAGATCTTGCTCAGATAACTTATGAAGATGGATGCATGAAACAACAACTTTTTCATGTAGAAAAAAACCCAACCTTCTATGGAAGAAGATGATATCTAGGGCTTGCATATTTAGAGAGGAGAGGTCAGTGCCTGGTTTCAGAGCTTCACCGGAGAGGCTGACTCTCTTGTTAGGGGCTAATGCAGTTGGGGACTTGACTGGCAGCCAATGTTCATTTTCCATTCTGACAATTCTAGGGCCTTCAGGAATTATGCTAAATAAACTCTGCCTGTGATGTATAAAGGGAATTATAAAGCTTAAGTGAAAGTGCATCTGTTTACAGCATGGATTACTGAATATTTTAAGCCCATTATTGAGACCTACTGCTCATAAAAAAAAAGATTCCTTTCAAAATAGTACTGCTCATTGACAATGCATCTGGTCATCTGACAGCACTGATGGAAATATACGAGGAGATTAATGTTGTTTTCATGCCTATTAACGTAACATTCATTCTGCAGTTCATAGACCAAGGAGTAATCTTGATTTTCAAGTCCTATTATGTAAGAAATATATTTCATAAGGCTATGGCTGTCATAGAGAGTAATTCCTCTGATGGAGCTGGGCAAAGTAAATTGATAACCTTTTGGTTCCAACGGATTCGTCAGTCTAGATGTCATTAAGCAATCTGTAATTCATGAGAGAAGGTTAAAATATCAACGTTAGGGCGGTGCCTGTGGCTCAGTGAGTAGGGTGCCGGCCCCATATACCACGGGTGGCAGGTTCAAAACCGGCCCCGGCCAAACTGCAACCAAAAAATAGCCAGGCTTTGTGGCTGTGCCTATAGTCCCAGCTATTCGGGAGGCTGAGGCAAGAGAATCACCTAAGCCCAGGAGTTGGAGGTTGCTGTGAGCTGTGTGACGCCACGGCACTCTACCAAGGGCAATAGAGTGAGACTCTGTCTCTAAAAAAAAAAAAAAATTGGTGGAGCCCGTGGCTCAGTGGGTAGGGTTCTGGCCCCATATACCCAGGGTGGCAGGTTTGAACCTGGCCTCGGCCAAACTGCAACAAAAAAATAGATGGGCATTCTGGTGGGTGCCTGTAGTCCCAGCTACTCGGGAGCCTGAAGCAAGACAATCACTTAAGCCCAGGAGTTGGAGGTTGCCGTGAGCTGTGCTGCCATGGCACTCTCCCAAGGGTGATAAAGTGAGACTCTGTCTCAAAAAAAAAAAAAAAATCGACGTTAACAAGAATTTGGAAGAAGTTGATTCTAACCCTGATAAATGATCTTGAGGGGTTCAAGAATTCAGTGGAAGAAGTAGCTACAGATGTGGTGGAAATAGCAAGAGAACTATAATTAGAAGTGGAGTTGGAGATGGGGCTGAATTGTTGCGATCTCATGATCAAACTTGAATGAATGAGGAGTTGCTTCTTATGGATGAGCAAACAAAGTAGTTTCGTGGGATGGAATCTCTTCCTGGGAAAGATGCCGTGAACATTGCTGAAATGACAACAAAGGATTTAAACTATGATATAAACTTAGTTGATAATGCAGCAGCAGGGTTTGTTTGAGAAAACTGACTCTAATTTCAAAAGAAGTTCTATTGTGTTTAAAATGCTATTAAACAACATCGCATCCTACAGAGAAATTTGTCATGAAAGGAAGAGATAATCAATACAGCAAGCTTTATTGTTGCTTTATTTTACAAACTGAAATTGCTAGGGCCAGCCCAATCTTCAGTAAACACCACCTTGATCAGTCAGCAGCCATCAACATTGAGGCAAGACTCACCACCAGCAAAAAGATTACAACTCTCTGAGGCTCAGATGACAGCATTTTTTTTTTAGCAATAAAATATTTTTAATTCAAGTATGTCTATTTTTTTTAGACATACTATTGTCCACTTAATGGACTACAGTATAGTATAGACATAACTTTTGTATGCCCTGGGAAACCAGAGAAATCGTGTGACTCTCTTTATTGAGATATTCATTTTATTGCAGCGGTCTGGAATTGAATACACAATATTGCCAAGGTACGCCTGTAAGAACTTTATTATCCCAATGAACATGGCATATGTCTTAATAAACGCCGTGAAAGAATATTAACCATGAAAACAAACTCTTGAATTTGAAGACAGGCCTTCACAAGTCAGTTAATCCAGCCCTGCAGTGAAACATGTAATCCATCCTGCCGCTCAAAGCCGTTTCCATGGAATAGGAAAAATAGAGCTAGACTAGAAAGTTTGGCTGTCTGCTACTCAGTACAGGGTGTTTTGTTCTGTGTGATGAATCAGAGGTTTTCTGCTTTGGTGCTGTCAACCTGCAAGGGCTGGCAAAACATAACCTTGGGCTTCTACCAACTGATATAATTATTGATTAAATTTGTAGCCAATCTGTATGTCAAACCCATCTGTATGCCATCTCTTTGGGGGATCATTGCAACAAATACTCTTTTATTAAAAATCTGCTAAAGGTAAGGGTTTAGAAAATCACCAATTGCGATATTCCAAAAAACAAAGGATCAAGGTGAAATCTTTGAAGACATTATAAAACTACCACCTAATGTTCATGCATGGAGCTGCTGCTGTTTGTGAAATTTTAAAAAATCAAACAATAGACCAAAAAAGAAAAATTCACAAACAGCTACCCTAGAACGTAGGCTTAAAAAGAGCCTTTTCTTCCCCATTTCAGCTAAATATGATGATTTCTAGATGCAAGTTACTGCCCTTTTACATTGGAGATTTTCAGAATGGAAACTAAAGGCAAGGCTTTCAAAGGAGAACCTCCTGGCCTAGCAAACATTAGCACTTTATTATGGAATTTTGCCCAGGCTTCTCCGAAAACCAAACAACAAAGTGTTTATTATATCCTGTCTCTGAATAATATGCAAACTCTCTTTTCTTCCTTTTTTACATGCTTTGGTTATGAGTAAACTCTGCAACTAGTGCCAATCTCCCCCATCCCTGTGACCACTACCAACATCTGAATGCACACATGTGAGAACTAGTTAGAGTCCAACCAGAAACAGACTCTGAGACCAGGCAAGTTGTTTACGTGGGCGTGGCCCCAGGATGCAGATGGAAGTGAGAGGAAGTGGGATAGAGAAGGGAAGGCAGAGAATTGCTGAATATGATGTTTGCTATTAAGCAGATGATCGCTATGGCAAACTAATTTAAATTCTCCCCAAATCTGGATAAAACATGTGCCTCCACTTGAAGAATGAGGGACTTGGGGTATTGAAAAACCAACTCCCATCAGTCATTGGATGAGGGAGCTTCCCAGGGGATGTAAATTCCAGTTTCCCAATTGCTATTGCTGCCTTAATAGCAACACTCTCTCTGGCAGCCAGGGAACGCTGTAGGGCAGAGAACAACTTAGGTGCGGGCGGTTGGGAGTAGGGTGGTATGCACTGAAGTGGTAAGGGCCTGGGAACACAGGTGGAGTGCTAACAGCTCCTGCTACAAACTCATTTACCAAATTAGCATTTTGGATCGGAGTTATATTTTCTTCCACTGCTCTTTGAAGTTAGGAAGCATACCTAGAAAACCCTGGGAGCTATTTAAAAGAAGGTAAAGTGGGGTCAGCCTCGGTAGCTCACACCTGTAATCCCAGCACTATGGGAGGCTGAGGCAGGTGGATTGCCTGAGCTCAGGAGTTTGAGACCAGCCTGAGCAAGAGCACGACCTCATCTCTAAAAAAAAAAAAAAAATAGCCAAGCATTGTGGTGGGCACCTGTAATCCCAGCTACTTGTGAGGCTGAGGCAAGAGAATCACTTAAGTCCAAGAGTTGGAGGTTGGTGTGAGCCATGATGCCATGGAACTCTATCAAGGGTGACAAAGTGAGACCCTGTCTCAAAAAGAAATAAACAAAAGAAGGAAAAGTGGAAGGACTAAGTTTGAGAGTTATTTGTTGTCTAGAAGCGCTGAAGAGAGCATATCCTTGGACTAAACAACTCTTTCCCCGCTCAGAGAAAGCTTCTCACTTGTGCACACAGAATCTTTGGTAATGGGGGGGAAATGGAAATATGTCCTTTCAAAGAAAAAGTTGAATGCAAAATGGAAGGTGTTGAAGGCTGGATCCAGAATATCATGTAGATCATGTTTAAAACATGCAAACAGTATTCTCTATTGTTTGTGAATACCTACACATGTAGAAGCATAAGGCACGCATAGGAATGATAAATGGCAACTTTCGAAAGGCAGTCACCTCCTAGGAGGGAGGGAAACAGATGGGATGAGTGGAGAGAGACAACAGGTCCCTGAAGTGCACTTATTTATTCTTTTTAGAACAATTATCTGGAGCAGATAATGAAAGTTTATGATTTGATCTTTTTCCGTGGGTGCATGGATGTTCTTAACAACATGCTCTGTACACTTCTGAATGTCTCAGACTTACTAAAACAGAAACAAGTAAAAACACACCAAAAGGATCAATTTCTTATAGCATTTCTGTTTTTGTCATCTTTTGAAAACAGAGTGGTGGAATTTGGATTTTTTTCCTGCAATGGAATTATAGTCTGAAGTTCATAGTTTCAACTTTGAATTGTCTAGTTTTTGGCTTGGATTCCAAAGTTGTGCATGCTGTGTGAGTGTATTCATTTAATCTAATGATTTCCTTTCCCTTTCCAAGTTTTTGGACCAAGAAATGCAGTTTGTTCAGTGAGGTGTCCGGGACTGTTATCTGGTAGTGTGTTTGCGCTCGAAGCTGTCAGTCAGTAGCACCAAGCATAAAACACGGGACCTGGGCAAGAGAAGGAGAAAGTCTGCTTTGTAAAGATTTTGATTCTGGAGTTTTGAATGTTTGAGTGTACGCTAAATTCCTGTTAAAACACAACCACCCCCGACATTCCAAATTCCTAGGTGAAAAGCAATAAAACAAAGAGCACGTGGCTTGTTGTTCGTTCCCTGACCAGGCCAGGAAGCAGATCACATGGATGATAAATCAGTACTAGCTCCCCCAGTCTTTCCTGGGCAACCTGGCTTCCAGATTTCTCCACACTCTCTTTCTGCTTGGGGTGAGAACAGCCTTAGGCAAAACTGAGAAGAAAGCAAAGCTTGTCTTCTTAGGAATACCCTTTGCAGCACTTCCGTGGAAGGCCAACTGCGAGCTGACAAACCCTTTTGAAAATACAGTATATTGGGCGGTGCCTGTAGCTCAGCAAGTAGGGCGCCGGCCCCATATACCGAGGGTGGCGGGTTCAAACTCGCCCTGGCCGAACTGCATCAAAAAATAGCCGGGCGTTGTAGCAGGTGCCTGTAGTCCCAGCTACTTGGGAGACTGAGGCAAGAGAATCGCCTAAGCCCAAGAGCTGGAGGTTGCTGTGAGCTGTGACTTCACAGCACTCTACTGAGGGCAATAGAGTTAGACTCTGTATCTACAAAAAAAAAAAAAAATACAGTATATTCAAATGGTTTAACATTCAAAAAGTACAAAAGGGTTTACAGCGGTAAGTCTCTTTCTCACCTTCCTTTTCCCGGCATTCAACCTAGAGGTAAAATATTCTGTCAATGTACCATGTTGGAGTTATGTAAAAAAATATGTGAATATGTATTTATAAACCCCCCAGAGAATAATGTATGCACAGTTCTACACCTTATGTTTTCCACTGAATATCTATTTTAGATATTGCATCATACCAGTATATTAAAATTTTCATTTGTAAAAATAATGCATCATATTCTATTATATGGATGTACTGTAAGTTATTTAAATAGTTCCCCCCTACTAAGCGTGTAAGTTATTTGAAATATTTGGCTATTGCAAGTAACGCTGCCATGAATAAGCTTCATAAGTGCTAGTATTTGTAAGATAAATTCTAAAAGTAGACTTTCTGGGTCAAAAGGTATTATGTGTTTATAATTATCACAGCAGTGACTAGATTGCTCTCCATAACAATTGTACCAATTTATACCCCACCAGCCATGTATGGGAATGCTGATTTCTTCCTACTCTCATCAACAGTCTGTTATCAAACAGAAACTGTTTAAAGTGGTTTTATCATGTGTTTTAATATGTCCTTGGCCTAATCCTCCTTTACTCTTATTTTTTTAAGAACTTTTCTAGCTATGTTTTTCTCATTTAGTTTTCCATGTCAACCTTAATTAACTCTTCCATTTGAAAATGTTGGTGTTTTTATTGGGATAGTTTTGTATTTTTTGCTTAATCCAGGGCAACCTAACATTTTTAGTTGTCTATTCACCAACAGCTTATTGTGTACTTACTGTGTGTCTGCAGTATTCTGAGTACCAGGGGAGAACGGGGAACAAAACAGCAAAAACAAGAAAACATTTTACTTTTAGGTGGGAGAGAAGCTATAAACAAGAAAAATGAAGAGCACATACCTAGTATGTTAGGTGGTAATAGGTGCTGAGGAGAAAACTGAAGCCAATGGGTTATTAGGAGTAGGAAGAGGTGGGCTGTGAAGATAGGAAAAGTGGCTGGGGACGGCTTTAGCATGAAGGTGCACTGGAGAAAGACCTGAAGGCTAGAAGGAACAAGCCATGTAGATATTTGGGGAGAGAATTTCAGGCAGAGGGAAGAGCCAGTGCAAAGGTCTGGAGCTCTAGCATCTCTGGAGTGATCATGGAAAGATAAGGAGCCAGAATGGCTGTGGCAGAACAAGGTCAACAACCATAGAGAGACTACAGAGACATAACTGGGGCTGGAGCATTCAGGACTTAGGCCGTTCTGAGAACTCTGGGTTGGACTCTGAATGAGATGGGAGCCTTTGTGCAAGAGGCATTTAAGTAGAAGACTGACCCAATCTGATTTGGGATGTAAAGGGTCTTTTGGTTGCTCTTTTGAAAATAAAAGGAAGGGAGACAAGGGCTGTGGATGGGGCGCAGGCAGACTTGTTGGAACAATCCAGGCACAAGATGACAGTGGTTTATACCAGGACAAGAAAAAATAGCTGGGCGTGTGGCAGGCTCCTGTCATCCCAGGTACTCAGGAGGCCGAGGCAAGAGAACCGCTTCAGCTCAGGAGTTGGAGGTTGCTGTGAGCAATGACGCAACGGCACTCTACCAAGGGTGACAAAGTGAGACTCTGTCTCAAAGAAAAAAAAAAAAGAAGTGGGGGAAAAGTAGGCCAGGCGAGGTGCTCACTCCTGTAATCCTAGCACTGTGCGAGGCCGAGGTGGGTGGATTGTCTGGCTCACCAGCCTGAGCCAGAGTGAGACCTCACCTCTAAAACTAGCCAAGTGTTGTGGCAGGTGCCTGTAGTCCCAGCTACTCGGGAGGCTGAGGCAAAGGAAATCTATTAAGCCCAAGAGTTTGAGGTTGCTGTGAGCTGTGACACCATGGCACTCTACTGAGGGCTACAAAGTGAGACTCTGTATCAAAAAAAAAAAAAAAAAAAAGAAGTGAGGGAAAAGTGATCAGGCTCTCTATATAAGAATTGACCGAACTGGCTGATGGATTGAAGACAAGGTGTGAAAGAAAGAGAGGAATAGTGTGACTCTAAGTTTTTAGTCTAAACAACGCATTAATGGAGTTACCATCTACTGGGATGGGATAGACTACAGAAAGGAGCCAATGTAAAGGGTAAAAAGTTTGTTTGGGATCTGTAAAGTCTGGCTTGCCGAGTCATGCTGTCTTGTTAGCATTTGGACAGAAGAGTCCAGAGCTGAGGGGAGAGATCCAGATCTACACATCTAGTGGTGAGCAGAATGTAGATGCTATTTTAGGCCATGAAACTGGATGAAATCAGCCCGTGATTTAGAGTGATAGGAAATAAGAGGTATTAGAAATAAGCCCTAAGATGCTCCAAAATAAAGAGGTAGGGATGGGGATGAGGAGGAACACAGGCAATTTGGAAGAAGCAAACAGTGCAGCCAAGATACGAGGAAACACAGTGTGGTTTGTCAGAAGTCCAGTGAAAAAAATGTTTCATGGAGGAAGAAGTGGTCAACCACGTGGAAGGCTGCCAATGGGTCCAGTTAAACGAGTGTTGAGAATTGATCTTCGGATTTAGCAAAGGGAGAGATCCAGGGTGTTTTGTAAAGGAGCAGGATCCTGGAATAGTCTGATCAGGATAGGTTCAAGGAGAATAGGAGACCCTAGAACAGACCTTTGAGGCAGCTGCCTTTGGCAATTATCCAACAGACTTATTCCTCTTAATTGCTAAAGCAGTCCCAATCCCCACGTGACTTAGGGAATGATGACCTTCTCTCATTCAAGAGGTAAACACTGTTTGGTATAAATCAGTAGTTCTCAAACAGGGGTGATTCTGTTCTCCGGGGGACATTGGGCAATGTCTGAAGACATTTTTATTTGCCACGACTGCTGTCTGTGTGTGTGTGTGTGTGTGTGCGCGTGTACGTGCGGGCAAGCTATTGGCATCTAGTGTGTGAGATCGGGGGGCTGCAAAGCACCCTACAATGCAGAAGACGTCCCCATCCCCCAGCACAAGGAATTATCTGCCTTAAAGTGTCAGTGGTGGGTTGAGGCTAGAAACCCTGGTCTAAATTCATTCCTGTGATTACATTCTCCTTGCTAGTGATTAACTTAAGCATTTCTCTGACACAGTTTGGCCAAATAATGAGAATTTTGCTTATGAGTTTCTCAGAAAGCTTCTTTAGCTTCTGGAAAAAGATATAAAGAAGAGACACTGTCTCTTCTTTGGGTAGACATGGTCAAAGTGGATGTCATGCTCGAAGCACAGGAACCTTCTGTCGTCTGCTTGCAGATTCAGCAACCCTGAGAATGGCAATCGTAGGAGAATGGCAGAGAGGCCGTAGACAGTCCCACTGCATTCGCCCCGTAGTCCGTTCACTCCCATTTCTTTCAATTGGTAAAAAGTGCGACCAGGTGACAGTTGATGTGAAATCACAAATTTTCCTTTTTTTTTTTTTGTGACAATTGAGTTGAGGTTTCTGGTACTTTTAAGCCAAAGTATCTGAATTGACATAACCTCCAAACTAGAAAGGCTGCTTCAGATAACTTAAAAAGGCTATTTGGGTCACATCTCTTAAATGGGAATTTAGTGGCCACATTACCTATTTAAAATCTGTTACAAGGCTCAGCTCCTGTGGCGCAATGGGCTAAGGCGCCAGCCACGTACACCTGAGCTGGCGGGTTCGAATCCAGTCCGGCCCACCAAACAACAATGACGGCTGCAACCAAAAAATGGCCGGGCGTCATGGCGGGCGCCTGTAGTCCCAGCTACTTGGGAGGCGGAGGCAGGAGACTCGCTTGAGCCCAGGGATTGGAGGTTGCTGTGAGCTGTGATGCTAAAGCACTCTATCCAGGGTGACAGCTTGAGGCTCTGTCTCAAAATAAAATAAAATAAAATCTGTTACAAGGAAGGAAGTTATATCATATTTTTGAAAATGTGTTCAGAATGACTCCCTAGTATATAAAAAGACTCAAATATCATGGTACAAGTACTCACTTTAACATCACTACTGCTGTCCCTCAGGCTTAGAAGGAACATTTGTTTTCATTTCTCTAGTATGACCCAGCACAGTGCTGGGCGGCAGTTGATACATATGTATTTCTTAGAAGTTAGGTAACTTAGCTAAATTGTTTATTTAAAAAAATTAGTAATTAGCAGTTGGGTAGAACTAATTATCTAAAGCTGGTGAGACAAAATAGAAATATAACTATAAAAGAGATGGTGTATAGTCAGGGTACTCAGTTGTAGACAACGGACTCTATCTACTTCCACGCTAGCAGACAGGGATTTATCACAGGCTGTAAGATTCTAGAAAATGTTTAACAATCAGCTCGCAAAAATAATCCTGACTTGTAGCATTTTCCAATTTCCATAGTATAAATACTTTCCCCATGGCAGATTTCAAGCTACCCATATTACGTCACAGAAAAGGAATTGGAAAGAGATGCACAGTTGGCTTTCACAAACTGGTACGAGTTGGCTCCAAAACGCCACAGGTTATCTGGTATTGGTTAACTTACAGAATCTAGAGGACCAGGGATACTTGAGCTACATATCCAGGAGCAATACAAGGAGACAGGGACAACCACTCCAGCAGGGTCCTAGCAGATATTCCCATCCTTTCACCATAGCCCGTTCATCAGCATTCATGCTGCTAAGCTTCACATGGAACAACCTCAGAAAAGTGGCTGAAGACGACCCAAAAGTTTCCACCAAACAATTCTAGTTTTCTGCACTTATCAACCAAATTGTTTCTTTTTTCTACCTTTCAAATATTGGGCCAATGGATTTGGTTGGCAGAATCCCTAGCTGCAAAGGAATGTGCAAAGTTTTCAGCTCTCCAGTCTCTCTGTGATAGAAAGCCATGCTGAAGTTAAATGGAATGAGCACGGGAGCGACACTTGTCCTATCTCCTCTGCAGGTTAACGGATGGCAGCAGGTAAATCAGAGTTTCAGAAGGGAAGCTGAACCTAGCTCAGTGTGTGTGTGGGGGGGGGAGGAGGGAGGGTTTAAAATGTAAAGACCTTTTAAATCCAGTTTAGTAATTGTCATATACAAATATATCCTACAACAGACATGCAAGGACACCGAAAATTATTGGCACTGTATACAGATAATTACATGGGAGAAAGAGCTAAGTATGACAGAGGAGTTGTGGGAGGATGAGCAGAGTAGAGAGGGAGATTGACCAATTTATCACAAATATTGGTCAGTTGCTCTAGTGAACAATTTAACTACCAATGCCTCAAATATATATTTAGTCAATGTGTATTGATTATTGTAGGGAATCTACATCATACTTGTGGCTACCCATTTTTTTTTTTCTGAGACAGAGTCTCACTTTGTCACCCTTGGTAGAGTGTCATGGCGTCACAGCAACCTCAAACTCTTGGGCTTAAGCGATTCTCTTGCCTCAGCCTCCTGAGGAGCTGGGACTACAGGCACCTGGCACGACGCTCCTATATTTTTAGAGACGGGGGTCTTGCTCTTGCTCAGGCTGATCTCGAACCTGTGAGCTCATGCAATCCACCCACCTCGGCCTCCCAGAGTGCTAGGATTACAGGCATGAGCCACCATGCTCAGCCCCACTTGATCTTTTTAAGAGACTTTCTTATACCTGAAGCAATTCATAGGTTATGAGTCCTCAGTAGAGTGACCAAGTGTTCCAATTTGCTGGGGACTAAGGGGTTTCCTGAGCTGTGGGACTTTAAGTGCTAAAACCAAGAACGTCCTGACTAACTCAGGGTAAATTGGTTATCCTAGATTGTCCCTCTTACATGTAGAATCAGAGCTCAAATTCCCAGGCTGCTTTGGCGCTAGGATGTGGCACATAACTAATTCTCTGCCATTTAAAATCAAAAAGCCATTCAGAGCTGAGCTACGAAAGAAACCAACTCAGCAGTGAGCTTCCATCTTGCTGGCAATCCAACTGGCTGCCTTTCAGGGGCGGAGGCAGGGGCTGAGAGCTTGAGTCCCTAATGGAGGAGAGCCAGGGGCTAGAAGCACTGTGATGTGTAATCAAGCTGAGGTCCTTGGCACCCGGGGCTTGCTGGTGGCAGCAGTAGGCAGCAGTGGCATCTCTCCCCAAATCAGGCTAATTTGAGGCATGGTTTTGGCATGTCCCCTGGAAGCGATGCCTTGGATTTGTTTCTCCGGCCCTCCCATTGATTCTGGAGCTACGAAATATCTTTCAATAAATCCCTTTCCTGCTTAAACTCACCAGAGAATAGATTCCATTGTTTGCCAGTCAGAATCCTGACCAATAAAATAAAATGTGAATATTGCACATATGGGATGAGATGAATATAGCTCCTTTTAATTATATATTTTTTTCACTGCCTTTTTCCATTAAAATTTTTTTTGTAGCTATTTGAGGGGAGAGGACAGTCAAACTGCCTAAGGGAGATTTTATCTTAATTTCATATTCCTAACATCTAGTTATCAAATTTGTGGCCCTGCAGTTGTGATTCCTCATTCTTCTTGTGTTTTATTTTTGGCTTTTTGACACCCTTGTACCCCATTGGGTTTGCTAAGCAAATTGATTTAGGCTGCTATGGTGTAATGAGAGAATGTGGCAAATGCATGAGAAGTGTGCTTATTTTCCATTGCTCTATTTTTTCACTTTTTATGCTTTTAGCCTTTCAAATAATATCATCCCAAAAGCTTTTTCCTCTCAAGTTCCTAAGTTGCTAGACAAATTTTGTGGTGTTTTTTTATTTTGGAATAATTTTTGATTTATAGAAAAGTAGCCAAGATAATACGGAGAGTTCCTGTACATCCTTGACAACCCAAAAGAAGTGACTGAGGCAAAGATCTCAATCAATCGAGGTTCATTAAGTGAACATTTGAGGGCATTCCTGGGAGAAACACAAACCAAAAACAAATCCCTTTTTCGAAAAGGGAATTGGGGAACTTTGGTATTTAGGGAAGGTTACAGAGAAAAAAAAAAAAGGAGGTAAATGGTTACATTCTTGTGAGGCCCAGGAAATCTACATTTTAAATAATATAAGGTGAACATTAGAAGAGAAAATGTGAGAGAAGGAGGCATCAGTTATGTAGATATCTGTGGGTAGGTGGAAGAACGATTGATCTTGTCCTGTCTCGGTTCCACACTTGGGAAGATAAACTTGAGCCAACATTTATTAGCATGGAATGAACAGAATGAACAGAAGCTAGACTTAGCCTGCAGACCCAAAATTACAATTTGCATGTTGTTGTTTATGGGAAGCTAGCAAGGAATTTCCTTATGAATGACCTGTGGGGGCATCCTTCGCAGGTGCCTGAGGCCTTTCACCTTTCTGTGGGGATCTGGCTGATACACAATGTTAGTAACAGCTATCTCAAGGAAGGGGGTGTTGCATGACTCAGCCTCCAGGCTTGACTTTCCCTTCTACATAAGTTGAGGGGGTGGTTCTGAGATGTTTATTTTCCTTTACTCTCTTCACCCAGCCTCCCCGAATGTTGACCTCTTATATAATCATGATGTTGCTTTTTTCATAACACCTGAATTCTAAAATGTCAGAACTTGGAATATCATGTATTCTCAGAACCTGAGAGCATCTTCTCATAAACAGAGGGCATTAGGAATTTGACAGCAGTGGCTTTCCTTATTCTTTGAACCCCATCTTACTATTTTGACACGGAAGCCTCTGCTGCCTGCAGCCTTCTCTCCCTGTGGACCTCATTCTGGCCTTGCCGTTTCTTGTTGGCACCATTGTCCTCGGATAGTGTGTGAATATCATAGCTAGAACATGAGAAGCCACTCAAAGACATAGTTTGTTGGAGGCAGCCCCCAGTGAACATAACCCCAGCATTTTAATACCTAGTACATGCAGACTACTGGGAAAAGAGGAGGGGCTGGCAATAAAGGCCAGATGTCCAACCCACAAGAGTCACAGTATGCCATAGCACAGAGATTCTCTAATATTATTGTGTATATGAGAGGTTCTTGTTCAAATACAGATTCTAATTTAGCAGGTCTTGAGCTTGACATTCTGTGTTTCTAATAAGCCCCCAGTGATGCTCCTACTAATGTTCCATGGTCCACACTTTGAATAGTCATGAAGACTGTGTTTCACTGGCTGTGATGCAGCTGTTGTAGGTGGTATTAAAGGGGCTGTCTTTACCACGACTGATGCTAATCCTGAGGCCAAAATCAAGTAAAAGTTCAAAATGATATTGTTGAAGAAAGTGCAGGGAAAACTCTCGAAAGAATTGGCCTGGGCAACTGAAGGATATTTGATTTCTATCTGATTGAAGAGGGTGTCCACATGGAGGCAGTGCATGGCAGATTGGAGAGGATTTCAGAATCTTAGTGGGTTAAGAAGCTTGTCCATGCCAAAGGTTATAAATGACATGAGAAATACACCTGAATGGTGAGGGTGGGAGAAGGAGTGAGTCTGGAGCACTATGTCTTAGCCATAGTAGGTTAACAAGGTGGGTTAGGGAACATGGGCTATAACTGACAGTTGGGAAGATGTCAAGTGGGGCTTCAAAACAAGGAATAGTGGTGTGTGTGTGTGACAAATGGAAGCTTATTTGCATATAGGAGTAATTGTTCGAATAGAAGTTTTATTAAGGATAATGAGATCCAACATTCTCATTGTGGTAGAAGGGAGTTATAAATATGAGAAGAGAGAAAACTAGAATGAACCATGCAGAGTTGGATTGGAGTCAGTTATCAGTGTGAAGTCACGGCTATTAGTATTTATGGATATAGAAATAGAGATGTAAATGTGTGAATGTGTATGTGTGTGAATTCTGAGTATATGTATGTACATACAAATATTGCTTAATTTTTTCCACTGAGAGGGACTGAGAACTGCAACACCCCAATAGCAATAAGCATACCTAGTAATCATATTTTGCCTTCTAAATACCATTATTCAATAAAAGAAACAAGGACTCTCTAGAGAAATGGCTGATTACATGGATGGGACAAGATAAAAAAACAAAAAACAAACAAACAAAAAAAAAAAAACAATGAACTTGGAGCATTTTGATGGCCGGAAAGCAAACTGCTAAAGAAATGATGGAAGCATACTAATATGACATGAAAGGTAAGCCTAAAGAATCTCCTACAAGCCAAATAGGGGACAATGGGAGCATAAAAATAAATAATGATAGAACAGAGCATAACTCATTGAATCAAAAAAATGAGTCAGTATCTAAACAAACAAATGCATAAATATACAAAATTTACATATTTTCAAAATACTCCATCATAGAATATTTAACACTAATTGTACTGGAATAGTCAGAAAGTTACCACATTAAATTAGTGGTCAAAGAGGGCACTATAAGCAATGAGGCAAATTGAAATTATATGTCACCTGGTAGGACAGAAAGAGAACACTACAGCATAACTTTTGTGATATCCCTGCCAAAGATGTATAACCTGAATTCATTCAAGAGAAAATATTAGGCAAACTCAAACTGAGAGATGCTGTGGAAAATAATTATAAAGGTATGAAAGTCAAAGAAAGCCTAAAGACATAGACCATATTTAAGGATAATAATGCCATAGGTGATTCTGAACAGGATCATTTTGCTATTCAGGAACCATTGGAATAACTGGTGAAAATTTATTTGGGTCTGAGTTTAAATGGCAATAGGATATCAGTGATAATTTTTATCATTTTAATCATTGTATCATGGATAGAGAGGAAAATGTATATGTTTGGGGAAAATATGCACTAAAGATATTTGGGATTATATTTGGTTTCTATTCCTGTATAACATATTACCATAAATTAAGCAGCTTAAAACAGTAACTATTTATTAGCTCATAGTTCTTTCAGCCAGTATTTTGGGTAGACTTGGCTAGTTCTCCGTTTAGGGTCTCATATGACTGAAATCAAGGGGTTTTCTGTCCTGGCTCTTATCTGGCAGATCAGAAAAAGAATTCCTTTCTAAGGCCATTCATGTTGTTGGAAGGACTGAATTCCTTGCATTTGTTGGACCAATGTCCCCATTTCTTTGCGGGCTTTTGACAGAAGGTTGCCCTCAAATACTGGAGGTTTATCTCTGCTCCTTGCATATGACCTCCTTCATCTTCAAAGCCAGCAATGATAACTCATGTAAGCCTTATCATGCTTCAAATCTTTCTGATTTCCATTTTTGCCATCAGTCAGATAAAACTTTCTGTTTCAAAGGGCACATGGGATTAGATTAGGCCTACCTAGGTAATCTCTCTCTTGCCATATAACATAGCGATAGCCATAACCCTAACAGGTAAAAGTCTTAGGGGTCATCTTAAATTCTGCCTTGCATATGGTTGATGGATCATCAAGGGAAAAATTCTCCTTACTGTCCTCAAGTTTTTTCTAAGTAAGTTTGCTATTTTTCTTCAAAATGAAAAAATAAAAGTAAACATAAAAATGTATACAGTGCAGTTCTGGTTCCAAGTAACATGGAGCAAACACATTTCAACTTTCTCTATCACTGAATACAGTTAATGAAAGCCAGACAGAATATATGGTGCAGCTATTTTGGGCATCTAAAAAGTAAATATTAAATAGCAGGAATAAAAAAATAAACAGCAAGTATATTGGGGAAGGACATTAGAACTTGAAGTACCAACAAACTGGTAGATTCAAATAGGACCCAGAATTTCACAACACAGTATTCAAAATGTTCAGTATACAAACCAAAATTACTCAGTATTTAAAGAATCATAAAAATCTCAAAAAGCATTGTAAAAGGTACATAAACGATATAGATACTGTAAATATCTTATAGATGTTAAAACAGCTACTGTAAAACCCTCTAAAGAACCAGCATTCTTTTTTTTTTTTTGTAGTTTTTTTTTTTTTTTATTGTTGGGGATTCATTGAGGGTACAAGAAACCATGTTACACTGGTTGCATTTGTTGGGAAAAGTCCCTATTACAATCGTGTTTTGCCCCCAAAAGGTGTGGCACACACCAAGACCCCAAGACCCCAGCCCCCTCACTCTTTCCCTCTCTCTGCTCTTCCTTTCCCCACCCCTCCCTCATTCTTCCTCTCTCTGCTCTCCCCAAGAACCAGCATTCTTATAAAACAAGTTAAACTTGAAATTATTAGCAAAGAAATAGAAGATATACAAAATAATCTGTGGAAATTTTAGAACTGAAAAATTCAATAACTGAAATTAAAAGCTCACCTGATAGATTCAATGGAAGGATAGATATGACAAAAGGGAGAGATAACTATCTTAAAGACAAAGAAATAGATATTGTCCAGTTTGAACAACACCCTATGAAGTGTTGAAAACTCCTATAACTATAAAAAGAATTGAGTTCTTAGTTAAAAGTCATTCAAAGCCAAAATTCTAGACCCAGATGGTTTCACTCTTAAAATCTATCAAACACTAAAAGAAGAAATAGCATCAATTGTACACACTTTCTTCCACAGAATAGAATATGTGGTAGTGAAATAACGATCCTCCAAAGATCCACACATCTCCCTAGAAACTGAATATGTTTCATTGCTTTGCAAAAGGGACTTTGACCTGATTTCGTTAAGGGTTTGAACCCTAAGTTGAGGAGAGTTCTCTGGTTTATCCAGGTGGGCTGAATCTAAACTTATAAACAGAGAGCATTTCCCAGATGGGTTAGAGAAATTAGATGAAAGGAGGAGGAGGAGAAATTCAAAACGTGACAAGGGCTTGACCAGCCATTGCTGGCGTTGAAGATGGAAGAAGAGAGTCCTTTGCCAATAAATGTGGGTGGGCTTCTGGAAGCTGGAAATGACTCTTGGTAGACAGACAGCAAGAAAACAAGGATCTCAGTTCTACAATCACAAGGAAGTGAATTTTGGCAACAACTTGAATGAGCAAGGAATGGATAGTTCCCGTAAACCCCCTAGAAAGGAGTATACCTCTGTTGACATCTTGGTTTCGTCCTTGTAAGACCTATGTTGGACATCTGACCTAGACATTATAACTGTAATATGTTGCATTTGTATTGTTTAAGATGCTAAGTTTGTAGATATTTCTTTTTTTATTTTTCCTGAGACAGAGTCTCACTATGGCAGCCTCAGTAGAGTGCTATGGTGTCACAGATCACAGAAACCTCAAACTCTTGGGCTTAAGGATTCTCTTGCCTCAGCCTCCCAAGTAGCTGCAACTACAGGTGGCCACCACAAAGCCAGGCTATTTTATTGTTGTATTTGTCATTGTTGTTTAGCTGGCCCATACCATGTTCAAACCTACCAGACTAGGTGTATGTGGCTGATGCCATAACCATTGAGCAACAGGCTCTGAGCCCAAACATGTTTGCTTCTTTGAGGTGAGATATTACTTGAAATTCTGTATTTTCAGATAAATCTTTAACACATTGAGAAATTTTATTACCCAAAAGGGGAATTTTTTAAAATATCCTTTTCATGTTCCTCTCCAAATATTATTTTTACAATTGCACAGCAGGCCAGTAAGATAATGGATTTTGCAACTGTATGAGATTTCATTTTCCTAGCTAAGATTTCTGCAACTGCTTAACTTGCTTCTTATGCTTTATCAGATATTACTGCATATTTGGTCCATATTTTTCTAATTTAGTACTAATGAATGCAAGTCATTTGAAATATTCCACCAGCTTTCACACAAGTGGGAATGTCTGGATTGTAAATGTCTCTTTAATTTGCTAGGAAATGTCTCTTCATTTGCTAGTGTTTCACCACAAATTACACCCATAGGATGTGGTAGGTTTCCTTTACTACATATGAAGCTGAATGATAATCTTCATTATATTGACAACTAATTGTTTTTAATTTAGTTCTCAGTGTACTACTAGATGAAGCAGTAATGGACACACTAGTGTCATCGTCTAATTTTTGTTTCCTTACTGAAAACTTGTCCATTTTAATCGAATGCTATGTAACTAAAATGCCAAATCAAAAATAATAAAAACAAAATAAATAGGGTGGCACCTGTGGCTCAAAGAAGTAGGATACTGGCCCCATATGCCAGAGGTGGCGGGTTCAAACCCAGCCTTGGCCAAAACTGCCAAAAAATAAACAAATAAATAAATAAATAAATAAGTAAACGAGTCATACTTTTTAAAAAGAAATACAGGTATTAATTACATACACTTGGAAAATTTTCAAAATCAAAATTTGAAAAGTAATTGTATCCAAGTACTTCACTATTTCAAAACTGGACAGAACTGTATGGAACATTCAGTAGAAGCTACACCCCCTTACTACTTCAGGCACACTAAGGGATTCCTGAGTCATACAGATTCATTCACTTTGGATGATTGTGAGATATATATATATATATATGGTATATATATATATATATATATGATATATATGTGATATATATAGTGATATATGATATCACAATATATACTACAAATATATATATAATAAATATATATGATATATTTATATGATACATATATGATATCACAATGTATATATCACAAATATATATATATTATATATATATAATTTCTTTTTCTTTCTTTTTTTTTTTTTTGTGGAGACAGAGTCTCACTTTATCGCCCTTGGTGGAGTGCCGTGGCATCACACAGCTCACAGCAACCTCCAACTCCTGGGCTTAGGCGATTCTCTTGCCTCA
>CAUYON010010076.1:0-21101 GCA_963573935.1 Arctocebus calabarensis | reverse complement strand
ACAGGCAACAATTGAAAAAGCCAAATCAAACCTTCCCACTACCACACACCCAGGGTACCACTTTGGAAAGTCCTCAGGTGATTAGCCCAACTGAAGAGGTCCTAATGAATTGTCCTAGCCAGCACTGAACTCAAATGGAAGAGTTTTAAAAATCTCTGGCAACTAGATAGCAGGGATCCGCTTGTATAATAGCAGGGAAGGTCTTGTATAATTCACTTTGATGCTCTGTGAGCTCAAGAGGGCACCCCCTCAGCAAGTAAATTGGTCTGGGAAGGTTGATGCCTCCCTCCCAACCTTGCCCCTCTGTCACACCTAGTCGGTGGTAACAGTTGTGATCCAGTTTCCTCCAATGAGCAGATGCTCCGGAGGTTGCACCTGCCTGGGTCACAGTGAGGTCTGTGGCTCCACAACCAGTCTGTTACTCCCTGTCACTGTTTGGCAGGGGGAGGTGAGGCCTGACAACCTGGGTACTTGATAGGGGCTGGGGCGATTCACTCAGTTCCAGCCCTGTCCCTGATTGATGTTGCTGCTGGAACAGAACAAGTTCACAACATTTATTTCTTTCAAAGCTATTTTCCCTGATCTAGGGTGGCAAATGGGTTTTACTCAGTCTGTGAGTTCCAGCCCTTTGTCTCAGCTTTCATCCCCTGAGGGCCAGATTAAGCAAAGCAGCCCCTCTGCGAGTATTCTAACCCCTGCTGTGTCCAGCAGGTAGGCCTTAGGCTAATCCTTCACGTGCCTTGGTTGCCCCTCCGGGCAGCACAGAAGACTGAGACTGTCTCCTCAAAACATCCCCAGGGGTGCAGCTCTCCAGCTATTGTTCCCAGAGCTGGTCTCGAGTCATGCCTCAGGAGACCTTCCCACCAGCCAGGTCTTCCCTCGGCTCACTCCGAGCCAGAAAACCAGCACAGTTCAGGGACAGTCTGCACCTGTCCACATCCCTCAAGAAAATCTCCAAGAATCAGGACTCTGTGGGGAACAGGCCCCCAGACCCCAGGGTGAGAGTGGAGGGGAACACCAGGAACACCAACTTGCAGGTAGAGAGTATATACAGTTTTATGCCTGGCTGGAGAGTGCCACAGCACCCTATTAGGGGAAGGAGATCTGGTTTTTAGAGGGTCTCTCCCGTGGGGTAGAGTGGGAGGACATCTGAACTCTGCTTGCTTGTTTGTATGGAGGTATGGAGTATACTGTGAACCTCTCTCATGGGAGAGGGGACTCCCGTCCTCTTGATGGTGTGCTCTGTACCTTTATGTTTGTGTCCTCGGTGTCTCAGGTCGCCCCAGCAGAGTTGATGTGCACTCTTCGACCTTTCCTTTTGGCTCAGATCCAAACCAATGCCTTTCTTGCTGAGTTTCTGTCTTTTAACTCTCCTTCTGGACGGGAACCTCTGCGGAAAGCTGGCTACAGACCACCATCTTGGCTCCTCCCCCAAAAAATATTTTTTAATGAAAAATCTTTTTAATCCTGGAATGTTTAACATGAAAATATAAAAGTATAAGAAATAACTTTGCAAAATTGGTAAATTGATTAAAAATTTTAATCCATGTAGATTTGCTATCTCTGGACAGTATCTTTTCACCTATAAAAGCCCTTAAAAACAAATATTGGAAAAAGCTGAAATTATAACCAGAGTCCTGAATCATTCAAAAGTATTAAAATAAGGTTTTAAAAAATAATAAATTTTTAAAAATTTAAAAAAAAAAGAAAGTATAAAAGTAATAAAATATTCAAACCCAAAGTGTTAATGCTTTCATTTAAGGTGTATGTGATAGATAGGTCAACATGGTAGAATTTCAGAATTCATGTCTTATGTGGAAAGGTATGGGAATTTAGAATGTACCAGAACTTAACAGTCATTGAACTTATAAAGTTAATGGAAATTTTTAAGAATTCTCAATTACTTGAGGATGTTTTGTTTGACATTCTAAATGCTTAAAAGGAAATTGATTATCACATCCAGAATGCGATGATTAAAATTTTAAATCTATATAAATGGAATACTAAAATTTTTAAGTTGAGTACAGAAGCTTCAGAAAAAACTAGGCTTTAAAACCCTGTAAATTTAATAAATTATATATTATTTTTTAAAACTGCAGAGTAGCAATAACTAGTATTGCTGAGCACTAAAAGTCACCCTTAAAGGACACTAAAACCTCACAATGACAGGTCACAGACCAAGTGCCTAATGGAGTGTGGCATTCAGGGATTTGATAGGAAAACTTCCCATGCCCTGGCTAGTTCTTGTGGACTTTAGGAAGCCACTTTACCCACAGAAACCCAGAGAGGAAATAAAATATAACTTTACCGAGAGATGACTCTTCTGCCTGCTAGAACTTCAATTCAAAGTATCTAGAATTATAACAAGAGCCTGGCCAATTTGGAAAAGCCAAATTCTCTATCCCATTAACGCATGACCCAAAGCAGGAACAAGGAGGTCTAGCAGTCTGGTCAAACCAAGGCTCAGAAATCCTGATGCCCCACATCTCGCCCAGGAACTCCTTGTGCCTCCCTGCTGGACAAAGCAGAAAACTGTAGAATGCTTTAGGGTAGGGATTGGAAAATTTTTTTTTTCATAAAGAGTTATGTAGTTATCTAAGCTTGTGGGACACACTGTCTCTGGCAATTATTCAAGTTTGCCATGATAGCATGCAAGTAACCATAGATGATATATAAGTGAATGAGCATGCTGTGTTCCAATAAAACTTTATTTACAGAGAATTTATGGTGCCTGAGTGATGCAGAAACAACCAACATTGGCTACTATGACTAAGATCCCATCTACTTTTAAAAGTTTCTTCTGGGCTCGGCGCCTGTGGCTCAATGGGCTAAGGCGCCAGCCACATACAACTGAGCTGGCGGGTTCGAATCCAGCCCGGGCTCGCCAAACAACAATGACGGCTGCAACCAAAAAAATGGCCAGGCATTGTGGCGGGCGCCTATAGTCCCAGCTACTTGGGAGGCAGAGGCTTGAGGCTCTGTCTCAAAAAAAAAAAAAAAAAGTTTCTTCTGGATCATTAATGCTTCCTTTTGAGGTGATAGGAGGACTTCTCACCTTTTCAAAGACTATGTGCAGGCTGGTCCTTTCCATCTAGGGATGGAAGCCTTGGCTGGGAACAAGAGTTGGAGCAAAGGCCTAGAATGAAGAGTCATTCCAGGCTACAGAGGGCCAGATAGAGTAACTGGAGTGGAGAAGGGTACAGATACGGGATCCTGGGTGTCTTTCCTCAGTCCCTGAACACAGGAACCATACGTAACTGTGCCTCTCACAGGGTTTGCCAGATAAGATTTTTGAAGAGGAGAATAAAACAAGCCCTCTAGTCATTCCAAGAAGAGCAGATATATGTAAGTTTCTCTGTTCTTCTAGGTTAGTAGATTAAACAAACATAGAAATGTTTTCAGATCTTAGGTCCTACCACCAAAGCAAATGGGATCATTTTATTTGGCTGTGGTGGAACATGGGAAGTTCTCTCCCCTGTGCAATGGAAGTCTGAGTTTCTATATCATTGTTGTCACATTTTATAAACAACAGGAGTCACTGATGGGGGAAGAAGACTTACAACAAGGGCCAGGCTCAGTCACAGGCTGCAGTCACCCATCTGGTTTTTGGTTATTCCAAGGTCCAGTGGGCTGTACTGAATTTTGGTATCCTTAAGAAAGAAGTATCTTACAAGGACTAGACTTTTTTTTTTTGACCCTGTTAATACAAATTTATTTGTATACAAATAAACACAAACAAGGAAAGAGGAATGAGAGAGACACCTTCTGCAGGGGAGATGCCTGCTGCAAATGAGCCAATGAGAGGAGGAAGAGGAGCTGGTTCTTCTCTTGTTCATCCAATAGCTGTCCCTCAGCCTTAAGGGCCCTCCATCAGGAGGCTCACAATGAACCCTGGAGAGATAGGGGGGGTGTTTGCCCCCTGGTGCAGCCATTTCAAAGTACCACAGACTGGTGGCTTCAGCAACAGAAATGTATCATCTCTCAGTGCTGCAGGCTGGAAGTCTGACGTCGGGGGGTTGGCTCCTTCCAAGGCCTCTTTCCTGGCTTGTAGATGGCCACCTTTTCCCTGGGTCCTCACATGGTCCTTCCCCTGTGCACTGTGTGTCTGGTATCACTTCTATGTGAAGGACTATACTTTTATATCATACACAGTCCTCTTGAAATCAATCATCCATTATAAATATACTTTCGCAAAGTAATACTGTCATGTTGGTTAAGATCAAGTTGTCATCTTCTGGTCCTTATTAGTACTCGTAAAAAGTAACTAGTATCCATTCTGTATTATTCTACCTTTGGGGCTGTGGCAAATTCATTTTATTTACATTACATATTTCTGCATTTAATGACATATTTAATACTTTTTAAGGAATTCAAAATCCTCCAAGCAGTATAACAAAAAGGGAAAACAGCTGGTGTTGCTCTCTAGACTAACCTCACTTTGAACAAGCTACCAAGAATGCACTCAGAAGAATCCTAATCATGCCCTGTCCTGCAGCCAGGGCCTGGGCAAAGCTCTCTCTGACTTTGGTGAAGGTTACCAAGCTAAGCCCGTTCCTGCAGTTAAAGCAGCAAAGCTGGAAGGCCCCTTTGCAAACACACATACCAAATGTATACACTCAGTGGTGTGGTGGTAGGTGTTTAACAACAAACTTTGGAAAGAAAAAAAGTCCTAGTTCATCATACTGGCAGATTTCTATGGTGTGAACATTCCACACCATGGCCGGTTTCAGTTGACATCCTCATACCTAGAGTTGAAAAGACAAGCCTTAGTCGACTATTGCTGGGGCCTGCTGTTAGGCCCCGCTAAGAAGCTTTTTACTCTAAATGTTTCCCACCAATGTGACATAATAACACAATATATGCCTCTGCCATGTTATTGAAGGAAGGATCTAGGATATAGATGAGGCAAGTCCTACTGTCTTTTTTATTTTATTTTTTATCTTCATGCCAATTTGAATAGAACTTTTTTTTTTTTTTTAGTCCTGCTATCTTTGTGACAGTTACAGAAAAGATCATACAAAATTTCATAGTCCAGGCTCGGCGCCTATGGCTCAACGGGCTAAGGTGCCAGACACTTACACCTAAGCTGGCAGGTTCAAATTCAGCCTGGGCCCGCCAAACAACAATGATGGCTACAACCAAAAAAAAAAAAAAAAAAAAATGGCCGGGTGTTGTGGCAAGTGCCTGTAGTCTCACTTGGGAGGCAGAGGCAAGAGACTCACTTGAGCTCAGGAATTGGAGATTGCTGTGAGCTGTGATGCCACAGCACTCTATCCAGGGTGATAGCTTGAGGCTCTGTCTCAAAAAAAAAAAAAAAAAAACATTTCATAGTCCATTCAGGCTCTTGGCATCCTATTAATTGGAGCCTAGACCACATTTTCTACCAAAGAGTTTAAAACCAATATGAACCTGTCCCACATACCATTTTTCATATTCTTTTTACATACAAGCTATGCAGTGGACACTTAGTGCATTTAAACTTATAAGAAAGCTGATATCTCAAGGTAGTTTTGATTTGCATTTCTCTGATGATTAAGGATAAAGAGCATTTCCATAAGGAGTTCTTAGAAGAGTAACTTGGGTGAATATCTAACAAAAGGGCTACCATTCTGGGCAGCTGTCAGCATTGGGCTCTTTAGACAAAGTTGTTAAGAATATCACTACATTTACTCAAAGATCAAGAGGCCCAGAAAGTCTACCACAAGGTACGGTCTTAATAGCTATTTCCAAGACTTCACAAATAAGCAAACATTTCATTTCATGTATTTGATGAAAAACTAATCAGGTTATTGTCTTATAAGAAAGACAAATAAGAATATCGAATACTGCATATTATATTTTGATTTAACACAGAGAACGGATCAGTGCCCAAAAGGAATTTTGTAAAAGGTATCGTTCATGTAAGAATTGTTTCTAGAATGAATACATTTTGCATCTAGTAACCACTTTCGTGGAAAGTGTCGCTCACAGCCTATTTTCTCAGCCATCAGCAGGATGGCATGCTAAGAACCTTCAGGGATTTGAGAGGAAGACCATGAAATTTGGAGTCAGAAATACTTGAACTCAAACTGTAGTTCCATCACTTAGTATATGGGGGAAATTACTTGTGGCAAATGTGGTTAGGTGCCCATCCAGTACCATCTATGCCTCTGTTTGTTCTTCCCAACAGAACGCTGAATTTGTTCAGGTATACATTTGTCCCGTTTGGAAACTATATGTCGCAGGAATAAGACTAGGAAAGTTGCATCCATACTCCCTTTGCCAATATTAGTTTAAGAGTAGGCATGGGAAACCAGTTGTGGTGGCTCACGCCTGTAATCCTAACACTCTAGGAGGTCAAGGTGGGGGCATTGCTTGACCTCAGGAGTTCGAGATCAGCCTGAGCAAAAGCAAGACCCTGTTTCTACTAAAAATAGAAAAGTTAGCTGGGCATTGTGGTGGGCACTTGTAGTCCCAGTTCCTTGGCTGAGCAAGAGGAACTGAACCCAGGAGCTTGAGGTTGCTGTGAGCTATGATGCCAGTGCACCCTAGCCTGGGGCAACAGAGTGAGACTCTCTCTCTCTCAAACAAACAAACAAACAAACAAACAAACAAGGCATGGGGTCAATTTGAACAACTGAGAATTAAGGAAAGGTTTGTAAGTCTTGGTGGAAAGTTCTTTTTCTTCTGGGATATTTGAGAAGGGGCCCTCCCATCTCTAGTTATATATAGATGTGTAAGGATGAGATCCACATGTGCTCCCTTTGTTCAACAGCCAGGCTGGGATGAAGTCAACACACAGGGAAATGAGGCTAAGTCATTCACAGGGAAATGACGCCAGAACCAAGGGGTTGGACAAGCTACCCTGACCCTGAACTTCTAGATCCCTGAGCCAAGAATTCCAAACAGTATAAGCGAGGTAGATGGGGCTTTTTGATATTCTCAATTGAAAGCAATTTAACCTTTCTGAGTCTTTTTCTCATCTGTGAAAATTAGATGGAGAGCTACATTGCATTCTTACAAGGATTCATAATAAAAAGAGTGTTTTGCACAGTGCTTGGCATAGTGCAAGCTTTTAATAAATGATACCATGCTTGGGGTGTTGGTTGTCTGCACACAGGTACCTGCTATTAACTTCACTAACAATTAACTTAAGCAAGTCTTCAATTGTCTTTAATTTTTGACTGCTTGTATTTTTACATTAGATGGTTGTATTAGCTTCCAAAGAACACTTTGTAATAGCTGAGGTAAGGATTTTAAAAGTCTTTGAGATCCCCAAAAGACAAAGAATAGAATTATAATATAATGGTATTTTACTAAATATCACACACAAGGGCATACAGACACCCTTAAAAGCTCAGAAAACTTAATAAATTAATTTATCACATTAAATGCTCATTTTAAAAAGAACTCAGGAGAATACAACATATAAGATACGTCCAAAGTTAAATTCAGCTTTAAAGTAAGCCCAGTAGACTATACAAAAATATATAGTGTAAGCCTGAGTAATAATTCCTTCATGGAGAAAAGTTAAAATTTGGAACTCATAGAAAAAAAAAAAGGCAGTTAAAAAAGGAAAAGCTCAATATGATGATGGTAAAATTCTAAATTTATAAAATTGAGGATAATATTTTTTTTCAAACAGCATCAACATCAAGAAAGCTAAAGAGGGATTAAAATATTGATTCAGCACACAGGCTTGGGATGTAGGTACAATCTGAATTTGGAACATGGCTCTGACACTCATAACTATTCAACCCTGGGCAAGTTTCTTAGTCTCTCTTAAGCTTAAATTTCTCATTTATAAAATGGAGACAATAAATATCTACCTCATAGACTTAAGTTTAAATAAGAGATAATATAGACCAAGTTCTTAAATAGGTGCCAAGTGTACAATAAGCTCTTCATAAAATGTTTTTATAATATTATAATAAACTTTTCTTATAACGGAATTAGTCCCGTGGGATCACCCTGACTTCTGGAGGTTTAAGTTAAAAGTGATCATGGAATACTAGAATTTAAAAAATGGGCTCAGATTTCAGATGGGCAATGGGAACTCCTAAAACATTATTTCCAGCAAGTCCAATAAAAACAGGAGGCCCACACTGTGAACATTAAATCCTATGGGAATTTTTGCTTCTAGAGAAGATAGAGTCGCAGAGACCGGATTTAACCTCCTGTCTCAAATAGCTAAAAAAGAGCAAGGAAACAGGCAAGGTATATGAAAGAATGGTTTTCAAACACGGGTCATTAGGCAGTTCGGGACTGTGATCGCTGAGAAAGGGCAAAGAAATGAGGTGATCACTCAGCCTACCGTCTGGAGTGTTTCCTCCTCAGAGTCCGTGGTCTCTTTAATCAGAGGCTGCAGATCTAGAAGTCTGAGGACACCACGGTGGAGGCACAGTGGAGATGGCTTCCCAGAGAGAGCTCCGCAGAAGTTTCCCCACCTGTCGTCAGCCAAGTACAGAGCAGCACATGTGTGGGAGGAAACCACCCGCTGTGGGAGAAGAGTGGCCCAAACGAGCAGAAAGACACCTCCTGAAACTTAAGAAGGCCGTCGATATTTCATGTTCCCACCCAACAGAAAGGGAAACCTCAGATGGGGAGTCCTCAGATAGAATCGTTTTGTTCAATCAATGTCTCATAACTCTGATGAGAAAAAGTCCCCAGAGGGGGCCACTGCCTGTGTGCCTGGAGTTTGCATACCCCCTGCAGGGGTTTGTCTCCCATCCCAAAGCTATGCCTGATAGGTGACTTTTCCTGTCTACATGGTCCCAGTGTGAGTGACTATGGGTGCGAGTGTAACTTGAGTGTGCCCTGCTGTGGGACAGCAGTCTGGCCAGGGCTGTTTCCACCATGTGCCCTGAGCCACTAGGACAGGCTTTGGCCACCTGCAGCTCCGAACTGGAAGAAGTTGGTTGGACAATGTCTGAACGAATACAAATGATTGTAAAATAAATATCTATAGGAGTGTACAATTATCATACAGCTCCACAGTGATACATGATGTGGTAGGAAAGCTGTCCTCAAGTTGCTGTATTTGTGATTGTTTTAAAACTGTGAGGATTTGCTTTGCTACATTTATTCCTTGGTTTATCCCCACCACCATTAAGACTACTATCATCACTGATCCACCAAAATTGGATAAATAATTATCTTCCTCATGTTTATTAATCTTTTTCAAATAGTATCTTTCTCGTTTTTATTAATCTTTCTTAGATAATATCTTTCTCATCCTTGTTAATCTTTCTTAGATGTATGTAGGACTCACATTTATTTCAATGTTTAATATTAGAAGTGTTTGGGGTCTTTATTTAGAAATTTAGTGTTTTTTTAATGACTAGAAATATGGTATCAGGGTTTAACTCTTGTTTCTATCAGCCTAAGATAAAACTGATTTCATTATACATTGTTTTGTTTAAAGTTGCAGTTCGCAAGAACTTATCTAAGGCTTGCTATAATTCATGCATAAAGCTACTCATATTGTGTCAGAGTGGGAAAAATGAGCACTAGCATAAACACTGTTCTGGTTCCAACCAAACAAGACAGAAGAGAAGCCTCAGAAAGGGACAACTTCTTTACAAATAATTGCTCTGAGAACAAATCCTAAGATATTTGTTGAAATGCCAGCATTTCCAGCACCCAACATGGTAAAGTTCACGATGACTGGTACTCAACACAAAAATTATCAGACATTTAAAGAAGTGGCGTATTATATAACTCACAAGGAGGAGAATATTAATTGGCAGAAACAGACCCAGAAATTACACAGGTGATGGAACATTAAAAGAGTTAAAAACTACACTACATATATTCAAGAAGGCAGAGGAACAATCCAGCATGTCAAGTACAGATTCTATAGACTATGTGTTTGTCGCTCCAAAATTTGTATATTGAAACCTAATTCCCAATGTGATGATATTTGGAGGTGGGACTTTGGGAAGATAATCAGGTCATGAGAGCCAAGACCTCATGAACGGGATTACTGCCCTTATAAAAGAGACCCCCAGAAAGCTTCTTTGCCCTTTTTGCCATGTGAGGACCAGCAAGACAGTAGGCATTTATGAGGAGGCTTCTGGTGCCTTAATCTTATACTTTCAGACTCCAGAACTATGAGAAATATATTTCTGTTATTTATAAGCCACTATGATATTTTGTTACAGCATCCCAAATGACCTACAAGGTCAGATCATTAAGTTTGCAAACTCATCAGAAAAAATGCTATCTACCTCATTCATTCATTGCTGAATATCGTTATGATCAGTTTCTAAGAACTCCCCTTGGAAAGCTATGCCCCCATGCCAGCACCTAGTCCACCCTTCAAGGCGCTTTTACGAGGTTGAGTTCACAAATTTAGTTGTCATATCTTGTAGCCACTCCAGAAAAAAAGTTCTGAAATTGCTTAGAGATAGGCAAATAGTATGAACAACTTTATGACAATAAATTCCACAACTTAAATGATGAAGACAAATTCTTTGAAATACACAAACTACCAAATCTCACTTGAGAAAAAATAGATTATCTGAATGGCCCTGTATTAATTGAAAAAATTGTTCAAATTATAGGCCAGATAATTTCACGAGTGAATTGTGCCAAACATGCAAGGAAGAAAATAACAAACTTATACAAAATCTTCAAGAACAGCAAAAATCAAACATGAACACAAACTTTGAAAAAAGAGGAAGATTGAAGTGCTCACAATATTTTATTTCATGATATATACAGTCATCAAACTGGTATGATATTAGCGTAAAAGTAGACCAATAAATCAATAAACCAGAACAGAGTCCATAAATAGATAAGCCCAAATGTAAATCAACTGATTTTCAACATAGGTGCCAAACAAAACAACAGGGGAAAATTTCTTCAACAAACTTTTCTGGAACCATTGGATAAACTTATGTAAAACACGAACTTTGACTCTTACCTCACATCCTAAACACATACAAAAAATAATTAATTCTAAGTGCCTCATAGCCCTAACTGTAAGAGACAAACTGTAAACCTTCTAGAAGAAAACAGAGAAAAAACTTAGTGATCTTGGGTTTGGCAAAGATTTCCTCAGTTTACACAAAAAAACACAAACTATAAAATTTAAAAACAAATATACTCGGCTTTGGTAAAATCTAAAACTTTGCTATTCAGAAAGATACCGTTAAAATGAAAAGGAAAACCAGGAAAATAGTTGCGAAGCATCTATCTAAGAAAAGATTGGATCTAGAATACACAGAGATCCCTTAGAAGTCAATTATAAGAGAACTCAATGGAAAATGGCCTAAATATTTGAGCAAACACATTGCCAAAGAAGATACACGTAAGGCAAATAAACACATGAAAAGATCATGACAAGGAAAATGCAAATTAAAGTTGAAAGAAGATACTATACCTGTATATGGAATAGAATGTCTAAAATTAAAAGGACTGCCCATACCAAATTTTGTTAAGAAAGTGAAGCAGCTGCAAGTGGCTTAGGAACAGAAGCCGATAGGAACAGAAGTGTTACAACCACTTTGGAAAACAGCTCGGTGGATTTGATAGTTTTTTAAAAAAAGTTAAATACTCATTGATCATGTAACTTAGTAGTTCTAATCCCAGATATTTACCCCCCACAAAATAAAAATATACGTTCCCACAAAGACTTGTAAATGAGTGTTCATGGTAGCTTTATTCATAATAGCCCCAAACTGGATACACTAATATGTACATCAACAAGTGGGTGGATAAGCAAATCGTGTTACATCCATACAACGTAATTCCACTCCATGATTAAAGGAATGAACCACTGACGCACAAACAACATGAGTGATTCGTAATATGATGTTGAGGTAAAGAGCAGGATAAGAAAACAAATGCAACATTTCATATGCTTCCATTTATATAAAATTCTAAAAATATGTAAACAGTCTATAGAGTAAAAATGTCAATTAGTCTATAGAAAAACAGATCAGGGATTGCCTGGGGGCCAGGGTGGGACAGGTTGGGAGGAAGGAGAGGAAGAGATTATAAAGGAACACAAGGAAACCTTTGGGGCTGTAGATGTGACATGGACACTGTCTTGATTGCAGAGACGGTTTCATCAATTTACACGCGTACACTTCACATGTGTGTAGTTTATTACATGTCAATTACATATGATATTGATTTTTCATTTTGTAACGGCATCATGGAGACAAAAGTGGCTTTAGAGTCAGACATACGAATTTGAATGCTAGACCTGTTATAATACAACCTTAGATAAGTTACTTACAGCTTTGAGTCTCAGCTTCTATATTTAATTAGTGGCAGTAAGAATATTTCATATGAAGATAAGAATATATGAGTCAAAGGCTTGCTGTGTTGAACATGCTAACATGTATATTTTTCTTTTCTACCTGTGAACCTACTCTTAGTATCTTCTTAATGAGTACCCTTCTTGTATTTGACACGAGGCTTTGAATATGCACATGCTTTAAAGTAATTAAACAGCATTGTACTAATGCTCTTATTTCCCCCTTTATGCTTAATTACTAAATGTTGAGGATCTAACCTAGCTGTACTATATATGTCCAGCAACTTGATTCTAACTGCTATATTTTATTCCAAACTATGTGTCCACCAAAGTTAACTCGTTAACTCCCTAAGAGATGGACATCATGTTCCTATTATGTACTACCACAAAACAACAAGGAAATAAATATCTTAGTACTTTTTTGTCTGTGGACCTACACAAGAGGTTCTCTGAGATACATATCCAAAAATGTAACTGCTGATCAATGGGGCAGATGTGTGATTAATTTTACTGAATTAGAACTTCTAGATTACTTTCTAAAATGGTTCTTCGATTCATTTATACTTCTTCCAGCACTTGAAATTAATGACCTTGCTAATTTTTTCTGATACAATACATATAGTACCTTACTTTAATTTGTATTTCTCAGATTATTAGTAAGTTTGAGCATCACTTCCTATTCCAATTTTACTAAGCTTCCCCTTCGTAAATCTTATCTTTTGCTCATTTTTATACTGGGTTTCCTGTCTTGTTGATTTATAGTTCCTTGAAATGTCTATTAATGTCATTAATTTTATGCATTACTAAGAGCTATTCCAGTCTGTCACCAGCCTGTTCACTTCAAGGTGCCATTCATTGTCGAGAAATCTTTCATTTTAATATAGTCATGGCCATTATTTCTTAATCCTTTATAAAATTATTTTGGGGTCATGTTTAAAAAGTACAGTTCCTCACTGATATCTGACATAATTCTTCTATATTTTCTTCTATTAGCTTTATAGTTGTACCTTTAATCCATCTTTAAGCTATCTGGAGTTCAATTTTCTATATAGTACAATGTAGATTAATTTAAAAACTTAATTGAAAGCTACCATGAACACTCATTTACAAGTCTTTGTGGAAACAAAATTAACTTATTTTTCCCCAGACTGTGATCCAGGGTTCCACTACCAACTGCTAAAGAGTTTTTCCTTTCTTGGTTATGTAAGTTACACATCTTTATCATCTATCACTCGTGGGTTTTTTCTTGATAAGAGGAAGAATGCTTCTGGAAAACTGATGACCCAGAATAAGAAAGGGCGAGAGAAATAGTCCCACCTATCCACTCTTAGGAGGGTAATGGTAACCCTGCTGACTATGCAGTTAGTCTTTTGTAGGGTTAGGGTCAGGGTTAGGGGAAACTTACACACACCCAGCAGCTCCAAATGGAGTTTTTCAATTAAGTATAAAGAAAGAAATGGTCTTACTAGGTCAAGTGCATCAGGAATATCAGGAGAATTCCTAGAATATTTGGTAGTACAATAATGTGTTTCCATACCACATTAAATAAATAAAATGTTTGGATGCCATAACTACATTGCACACTCCATTATAACTGAACTTCTCCAGGAGCTATTTAGGCTGTTAGGGGACCTATTGTTCACAAAATTTTCCAATTTTCCCAAACCTTCCTGAAATTCATGGAATGACTTTAAGATACTTGACAAGATATAATATTTACCTAGTAAATTTTTTGTAAGCAAGGAAAAATCTAGGCAAAACAAGGCTTGATATATGGCTTAATTCAGTATTCTAAACAAAGAAAGTCCTACAAAAAAAAAAATTCCTTGACTGATTACCTGGCTAAGAGCCACATATTTACTGGGTTAGAATTTACATGCGGAGGAAAATCTTCCTTTGTGAAAGTCTTGATGTATTTGTCATTGCCCTTTTGTTCAAAGGAAAAAACACCCAACACTTGAAAGACTATTACGCTGTGCAAAAATCAACTCTGTGCAACTGTTTCTGGAGTCCTTTCTGGGTACCGTACAGCAGCATTATGGACTGTGAACTTACAAATAATTATTTCTACCTTACTCTTGATATGGCTGAAAGCTACTCTGGAATCTTGTTACTCTGATATATTGCCTGGTGATACAGAACAACAAGTAGAAAATAGAACCACGCAAGCTATTATGCCTCTTAAAAACTGGCAGTGCCTGGCATTATGAGCTAGAATCCCAAATAAAGGGTTATAATTTCTAGCATCAATACTCAGGCTTCCCATTTTTCATGCACACAGATGTACTTGGACTTTAAAAGCAGAAGGTCAAAATCAATCCATCTAACATTTAAGTAATGTTCATCATACACAGAAATTTCTTGATCGTGTCACAGTCAGATTTCACGGTGGCTGCTCTGTAGAGCTACAAAATGAAGTTCATAGGTATTTTTGCTGTGGTTGTTGTATTGATCTTGGTGGGAGTTTTGCAATAATTCACCGTTACAGAACCAGAAGAACTGTAACTTCTGTTTTACAGTGTACGCAGCTGATACACTGTAATGTCAAAATTCATGTTTTAATCGTATTTTAGAAAGTTCCAAAGTAATATTACATTTTGCAACAAAAGGACATGATTGGCACGTCTTGAGTTGACATGGGGAAGGTCATGCTGAAATGTTGTGATGGGACATAGTTCACTTCCTTTAGTTCTCCATACCTACTACACCAGAGAGAGTGGGGGGACCTTCAAATAATGGCTAACATCCCATTTTTTTGTGAAATCACAACAACTACAGACCCATTTGAGAAACAGGCAAATAAAGCACCTGTCCTATGTAATACACACAGCATACAAAATACACTAGAACATGAATTTTGGCAATCAGCCTACCAGCTATGTAAATGATAAAACATAGCCACAGATTCTTTCTCTTCTGTAATGGTGAATTATTGCAAGTTTTTTTTTTCACCAAGATTAAAACAAAAATTGTCAATTTCATCTTGTGGATTTGTAGATTAATCACCAAAGTCTGACTGGGACACTCTTAAGAAACCTCTCAGTACTTTTTTAATCAAAGACTTCTAGCTAATATGAATGTAGGTAGGATTGTTGTAAAATTTCTAAACATGTGGTTAGGGTAGCAACACCAATGTTCAATAAGACATAAGGTTCAGATGTGTTCATGTGGAAAGGTGTGAGTTTTCTCCACAAAAAGAAAAGAACTGGACATTTTTTTTACTGAACTTCATGAATGAACATAATAGAGTAATATAATTAGAATATAATAAAGAAAAGAACTACACATTTTTTTCTACTGAACTTCATGAATGAATATAATAGAACAATATAATTAGAAAATAATAAATTTGTAAAATATAAAACATAATTAAAAATAAAATCTGAAAGCCCTCTGCTGACTGAATGGACCCCTCTTGGTCAAGGGGGTCCCAGAAGTACCTTAAGACTGAGTTCCCAGCCCTGATGAGATGAGAAATAAATCAATACGTGTATATGATTTCCCTTTATAAATATTCATGAATCTGCCTATAGTTTGTTGAATATATACATTTGACCGCCTACTTGGTATACCCCATTGCCTACTGTTTCTTTTTGGAAACACTGGTGCCTGGCTTCTGGTGGTCTCTGCTTCCCAACCTGTTGGAACGGCTGTCCAACAGCCTGCTACCCTTTATAAAAAATAAAGGTCTCCTCTTTCCAAAGCATCAACTTCACTAATTTTTTTTTTTAGTCAACAACTTTCCCCAGAACATGATTATCAATCATGCTGTTCCTTGCTCTCAGACCATTTTGAATATTTCTGAAATGCCTATCAGTGACCCTGGAGATTGCTTTGATATTCTAAAGAAAGTTGAGTAAGTTGTAATAGGATGTTCGATGGGAAAAACGTAAATAAGCTCTAAGTGTCCTAATCTAAAGTAATTTTTATTAAAATAACATAAAGTCTCCACATTGTATATTTATTTATTTCAGTAGATGCCATTACTTTTACTCATCAATCACATATTTCCAGGATGACTAGAAACGACTTGCTTAAATTTCGACCTGCCATAAAACATTTTGAGGAAGACATTTTACTGACTATAAAATACTGATCTGTTTTTAATAATTCATTGCTAACAGTGTGATTGAAACATTCCCAATCCTGGCTACAGATTATTGAAAACAAACTAAATCCATTAGGACTAATAGAAAAAAGCCACCTATTCACCACCACAGAAAAGATAATCAATAAATTAGACTTTACATTACAAAAAGCATTTTCCTTTCAGAAAATATATACAAACTTGTGAGCAATTTATGAAGTTAATTAATTTCATCTGCTATAAGGAACAAAGGCGCATAGGGACTAAAAATAACATCATGAATGTTAACTACAAAGTAAAGAGGTAGTTTACCAAAATGAACATTCTACAGCATGGTGAGCACTTAGTAAAACAATAATCTGGTTCAGGTAAGATGATTATTTTGGCGTGTTGACTTGGTCTGCTACACTTTTATTTCTAGTCTTCCTGGGATAGTGCCCTGAGTAGGAAATTAAAATTACTTAAATTAAATAACTTATTCAGTAGATAGAGGGGCTACCTTTAAATAATAACAGGAACCATCATAACATAGGGAGGAGTATGAAATGGTGATATGCAGTATTTACTCAAATTTATTTTGTATTGAAGTCTAAGTCAATGAGTTTTATTCCACATGTAAACATGTATCTTTCCCTGTGATGAAACCAACTCCATGAACAAATTTCAAAGAAATCTGTGTTTTTGTTTTTTTTTTAAATAATCCTCTCCCTTCTATGGTTTGGATTCTCAGGCCAGGAGGCTTCATTTTCCATGATTTCAGTTATTTGTAGTATCTTGAAAATATTACAGTATCTTGAGAGAGACTGTATTGATACAATTTTTATTGTGGTATATTATTATAATTGTCTTATTATTAGTCATTAGTAATAACCCTGTAACTTTGAACTATTTGACTTTTTGAGTTGTTTCTCAGAAATGGTGGCATTAAAAAAAAAGAAATGGTGGGATTTCTGAAAGAGAAAGGAGTTGAGATTCTAAAGCCGCTGCCCAGACTTCCCATTTGCTCTTACTTCCCCATTGCACACAGGCCTTGTCAATTTCACCACAACCCATCCCAGCTGGTAGCCCCTTTGTTAATAATGTCCGTCCTCAAAAGGCCTCCCTTACTTGGAGAGATGGATTTGAAATTACTTCTCTCATTCCCTGAACAAGATGTCTTTCCTGTTAAAATTTCCTTTCTTTCTTGGCAATCCTTATTGTCTCACCAATTTGTTATTCTGTGCCAGCACAGGCAACCAGACCCAGGCCAAAACCACCTTGCAATTTTGGAAACAGGGGAAATTAAGTTATGGCGTGCTTTATCCTTATAGCCCGTCTATGAAATTGATCAGGTCAGCATATTCCCACTTCAAAGATGTAGGCCCCACCCATCACCTCCATGTTCCATAGCCTGCCCTCATGTGGCAGTTCTTGGGTCAAAAACCATGGTCTGCTTTCAAATGACCTCATTTTGATACATCGAAATCAAGGGCAGCCTTTCCTCCTATTGTCTCCCCTTTACCTACAGTCTTCTTCATTTGTCAAATACGTATGCATTTTCTAGCTGTAATTCAAAAATCACCTTTTCTCTGAAGGAGACACGGTACTCTCCTCCTATCAGTGGCTTCACTTTCTGTGGTTTCAGTTACCTATGATCAATCACAGTTTGAAAATACTACAATATTTTGAGAGAGAAACCATATTCATATAATTGCATTAAGGTATATTATTATAATTGTCCTATTTTATTATTAGTTATTATTGTTAACCTCTTATTGTGCCTAATTTATAAATTAAACATCATAGGTATTATATCCAGAACAAAACAGTCTCTGCAGGGTTCAGTACCACCCATTTTTTTTTTTGCAGTTTTTGGCTGGGGCTGGGTTTGAACCCTCCTCTGGCATATGAGCCACTCCTTTGAACCACGGGTGCCACCCACCACACACGGTTTTAGGGATCCATTGCGAGTCTTGGAACATGTCCCTAGTGGATAAGGAGACACAACTGTATTTGAAATAGATTTAATTATCTCTGCTTCTGTTCCTCCTAATACTTTATTTGTAACTTTTATCATTTTAACACTTATCATATTCTACTCTAGGTGTACTGACGAGGAAATTATAATTGCTTAAGTTAAATCTGCTTCATTCTGCTAGAGGCAGTTATCTTCTTTATATTTCTCTCACAGACCATGGTACAGGGCTTAACATTAAGTAAATATTCAATAATTTGTTAAAAAAATAAATTGTTGGAGTGATCTATAAATAAGACAACATGTAAGACAGAGTGGGTGTTATTGTAACTATATCCTCAAAGTACACTCAGTCAGCAGGAGAGGAAAAAGGCCTAAGAGTGAGGAGCAGCATTAATACAAAATTATAAAAAGCAATGAAAAAATTGTAGATAAAGGAGGAAAAGCAGCCGCCGCAATCCAACCAACACGTGATTGCAACTAATATCATACGTGCACAAAGAAGAATTTCATTCTTGAATGATCAAGGATTTCTTATTTACATACACAATTTTCTTGTATGCACTCTTCGAGACATAAAGAAAAATGGGAAGGATAGTATCAATAAACAACAAGTTGCCAGAGATAGAAACTCAACAATTGCCCCCAAGTTAGCCGTTCTCTTCAGAAAAGGTATCCAAGATAACTTGCATTTTATTAGCAGTCTGGTGAGGGTTGAAATGGCCATTATAAATAGCAATCAAAGAAAAAAATTTCAATGAGTCCCTACCTCACACCAAATGTTACACCAAGAGTTTTCATAATTTAATCACATTTTAATTGCATGAGTCAAATATGATGGTCCCCACTTTACAGGGAAAGAAACTGAAGATTGGAATGACTGAAGGACTTGTTGAAGTTGCAAAGTTAGTGGGGAACTTTGGTCAAAACAAATTTGGGGGCTTTTCCTGTAAAACTCTATGATCAAATCCTTTAGTGTTTAGTGGCTACCTACCACGTCCTATTAAAATGATTCCCATTTCAAGACATTGTGTCTAGGCTATTTCACATTTGCTAAATTGCAGTTTGAGGATTCCTTTCACATGCAGCTGGAGGATCTGGCTATATTCTTTGGGCATCTGATGGAAACCACGTTTAGGTAAGGTGTTGTCATAGTAGTGATGGCTGATAGGTGTATCTTCTACAGTTTTAGAGAAGGGCCAAAATCCATACAGCTTCACATTTTCACACAGTTCAATGGCGACACTTGCAATCATCAAGCCAGTGGACAAGCGGTACGCAGTCACACCTTTAGTTCTCCAGAAAAGGGCCAGATGTTTCAGGTACTTGGGATGGAAAAACAAAACCTTCTGTCTTGCCTTAGACTCTCTCAGTGTGTAATACACTTTAAAGGAGGTACCAGTGTTGGCCCTGAAAGAAAATGCTGGCAGAAGAAGAAATGCATCTCCATAGGTTGCGATGTCTTCCAGAAATACTGCTTTCTTTTCCTTTAAGTTGCCATATCTGCCAAATTTTAAGGAAGTCATAATAATTACAATAACAATAATCAAAGAAGCAGTTTTGGTTAACAGGAGGCAGAATTTACCAGTGGTCAAAAAACTGAACCATTAATATTCTGCACATTAAAGAGATAAATATGGACTCAGGGAAAACCACTCAAGTAAGCATCATGTCCATATTTAGGATTACAGTTTCATCTGTTTTCCAAGGACTACAAGGGCTTTCACTTCCTACCTTCTTCCTGGGTTACATTCTTACCAGACAGATGTTTCTTTTATTATTTTATTTTCCAACTCAGTAATTTTTTTCTAAAGTTATTTGCTAATACTGAAATAGTTCCTGAATTTATAATGATGAAGTATTTTTTCTAGCATAGCACACATATCAACAGATTTTTTAAAAGTCATTGAGCTCAACACTTGTGATTTGTGCACCCTTTGTACATGTTGAATTATAAAATAGACATTTGCTTTAGAAAACCTTTATCCACACACACAAACACACAGTAGAACGTCTGTAAGTTGACTACCCAAGGAACTGTAACAAACTGGTCAACATAAGGAACTTGGGCTACTGTGCTGATGCATACATGTGGTACATGTCTGGTCCATGAAAATTAGGTCAACTTAAGAAGGTGGTCTAAGGAAGTGGGTACCTATGGAGGTTCTACTGGTATTTTAAGATCTCCTCCCTGCATTGTGCTATTTCCACATATATGATTTAAATGACGCCTTAGTAAGTGTTCTTGTAAGGATGATTGTAAGATTTTAGAAAATAAGCTTTAGAATGCATGTAAGTATTTTATTTTCTCTCAAGAGATGCTAGACCTTTTTGGAAGGCCTTAATCTATTAATTATATTTATCAGTCACTTTTGATAAAAAATGAAGTAAAACTTGGGCAGTGCCTGTGGCTCAAAGGAGTAGGGCGCTGGCCTCATATGTCAGAAGAGGCAGGTTCAAACCCAGCCCTGGCCAAATACTACAAAAAATAATAAATAAATAAAGTGAAGTAAAACTACACACGGGATTTTTGTTTTATTAATCAAGCAACGATTCTGTGGTCATTTCATTGCAGAAGTGAAACATAGTCATTAGTTTTTTTTTTTTTATATTTTCTCGTTTACTATATGAAAACATTTTTGATCCGTATTTAGAAGTTTTCTCCTGACTCTTCGAATATGTACCACACATGTGATCTCACCCTTTGTCCCATCTCCCCCCACCCTCTCCCTCCCCTTCCCTCCCTCTCCCCTTTCCCTGTCTTCCTGTGCAATAAATGGGTTGTAGCCTTCACTTGAACGATAAAGAATTTG
>CAUYON010010074.1:0-14750 GCA_963573935.1 Arctocebus calabarensis | reverse complement strand
TGCTGTGAGCTATGATGAAACAGTACTCTATTCTGGGTGGCAGAGTCTGACTCTGTCTTAAAAAAATACATAAATAAATAAAGTTTTGTATGAGGCTGTAAACATTTTTTCAAAAAAGAAAAAAAAAAGCTTGGTGCCTGTGGCTCAACGGGCTAAGGCACCAGCCACGTACACCTGAGCTGGCGGGTTCGAATCCAGCCCGGACCCGCCAAACAACAATGACGGCTGCAACCAAAAAACGGCTGGGCGTTGTGGTGGGCACCTGTAGTCCCAGCTACTTGGGAGGCGGAGGCAGGAGACTCGTTTGAGCCCAGGAATTGGAGGTTGCTGTGAGCTGTGATGCCATGGCACTCTATCCAGGGTGACAGCTTGAGGCTCTGTCTCAAAAACAAAAAAGAATATAGCCATATAATGGAATAGTTCATTAAAATAATTAGCTCTACACATATCAATAGGAAAAATAACTCAGATACACTGTCAAGTAAAAAAAGGAAATTATGTATGTACAATATCATGTTTGTAAATGTAATATGTGTATGTTCATGTGTGTGTACATATTTTCTTTTATATATAAATACTCCTTCAATATTTTATTGAATCCTGAAACCAAGGAAAGTCAGGTAATATATATAGTATAATAGTGGTAATACCTAAGAAGTATGTCTTAGGTCGGGTTCCTAAACAAGGAGACCTTAAAATAGGGATTTGTATGTAAATGGTTTATTGGGGATGATACCAGGAAATACTGATGGCAGAGAGGGAAAGTGGGACACAGATAATTAAGAAAATAAAGGATGTGCTATTGAGCAAGGGGGCAACTGGGCCTCAATGACAATGAGAAACCCTAGGGAACAGCATAGGGCAATCTCAGATAACCCAGCCAACGGCTCAAGAAGTCTATTTGCCAATTGTGATGGTCTGAGGTCACAAGGACGTTAACTCTCCCAGTCCTTGGGGGCTTGCCCCACATGTATGAGTTACTAGAAAGTCTGCATAATGCGCATCACAGACATTTGTCACAGGATACTGTCTACAAGTAATGGAACAATGAAAGCTGAAGCAATATAGGTGAGATAACCTAGGCATCTACTATCAATTAGGGGAGACTTGTCATTTTTGACATTATAATTTTTATTGAGTTTTTAAAGACTGTAGCACCACAGTCTTTGCCCACCAATGACTACCATATCACTAACACATTTCAAAATGTGAGAAAAAAACTGAAATAAAAAAATTTCCCAAGATACAGAAGAACCTCCATAGTTGACCACCTCCCTATATTGATCACCTCAAGTTGACCTACGTTTCATAGACGGACATGCACCACATGTACGTATCAGTACTGTAGGCCTAGTTCCTTGTATTGACCACCTCCACATGTTGACCAGTTTGTTACAGTCCCCTGGGTGGTCAACTTACAGAGGTTCTACTGTAGGTTTTCTAGAGAAAAGAAGAAAATGTTTATAATTAATCCACAAAATATATAGAGAAGCCAGGGGTCACTTCTCAAAGAGGGCCTTCCAACTAGAAAATGTGTGTCACAGGAGCCAGCAGCTCTGGAGATCAGCGTGCCTGACACGCCAGGAGATAGCACTGTGAGGAAGGAGACTGCTGAGACAAAGCACAGTTTTGACATTTTTATTCACTGATCATAAATAGAGTCCCATGAACATTAAGGTGATCATGAAGGATGGACTAGCACCTGGAACATGACCATCATGGAGCACTCGTTTCACCATCACTCGCCAAAGAACTTGGGGCGTCTCCCACTCAATCAAGTGTACAGCTTTGTGAGGACCTCCCTCTGGTACAGCAATTTTATTCTTGGCTCATTCTCAACAATTAAAAAAATCATAAAAGACTGAGTGTTGCAAGAAAATATCAAAGAAGATAGAAGATTTTCCGTTCTTCTTAAGAATCTAAAGTAAAAAGGGGAAGTAGGGAGGAAGGAGAGGAAAGGGAGAAAATGTCAGGAGTCTGCCATGTTTCTTCCTTTCCCCAGAGCATTTTGCAGTAACAAAACCCAGGAGGTATTAATGCTGCTTGAGGATGGGTTGAGTCTCTCTGATGAGCCACTCAAGAGCTTCCTGTCGACCTTGTTTCTGCAGTTCCTTCCCAATCACGTCCCTGCAGATCAGGTGGTAATTGTTGAGCCACTCACACTGCAGAGGGGGAAAAGGACAGAGAGTATCACCATCACACCTTTACCAAAAGGTTTCACAGGCCAAAAGCAAGGGCCCTGTGTGGTAAAGTCACAGACTAAGAGGAAAGGCGACCAAAACCCTTTTCCCTGCTTACAGATTTCCTTGTGTTCTATTTCCCTAGAAACAGGGCCTACCTCACTTATGGTGAAAATGCTCCTGGAACAGTTTACTTTTAGAAAGAGAAGTCTCTAACCAATAGCTCCTGTGGGGCTTCATTCCCTTACACCTGAACCATCTTGGGGATGGGGGGCAGAGCTCCAGAATAGCCCCTGGACTCTGGAAGGACACCTACTAAGAGACACACCTGAAGCTGTCCTGCCAATATGCTGAGCTACACATCCTCTACCTCTGACAAAGGTAAATAAATCAGGGTTAGCCACATCCATGTGAGTCTCATGATTAAGGCTGCTTAGATGAACCCAAGTCATTGGTGGGCAAAGACTGTGGTGCTACAGAACGAGATTGGGGGCAAACTTAACTTTCAGACCTTAATTCAATGTGCCATAATAGCAGAAGACAAAAAGAGATTAAAAGGAAGGAGGTGCTAGGAGAACTGGTTCTTTAGCAGGGACAGGAAGCCACTAGACTGGATGGTGAAAAGCTAGACTGGTTTCACCACTAGACTGGATGGTGAAAGCTCAAGGTAAAAGGATGAACTCTCCCTGTGGCTGGGGTGTGGAGTAGATGAAGGCTGGAGTGAAGCAAGTTTTCCCAAGAGGACAAGAAGCCCCTTTCTCATTGTCCACGGGGTAGCTATAGCAAGACTGGGAGACTGGCACTGCCATTGATGTGGTTGTTGTACACATGAGCCAAAAGCCATTCAAGGAGGCAATACTGTTACAAAAGCAGTAGCTCCTGGGACTACCGTCCAGCTGTGTCCCAAAGCCCAGCTGGGGATCAGGAGGGACACACAAGCCCACAGGGACTATGACCAGACAGATGGAGCACTGCAGCCACTGCCTTGGGTTCCAGTCTCTACTGATAAAAGACTTCTAGTTCCTGCTGGGAATTCTGGGATTTAGTGAGTGGTGGTGAGCAGGGAGGCAGAGGGTATCAAGAGATGCACTGCTATATGTCTGCAACATGACCAGTAGGGCTAAGAGGCAGACTGCTGTCCACAGCAGATCAACAGCCAGGGGCGAAAGCATCCTGCTGCAACCCTGTGGCTGCGGGGAAACTTCCCAGGCTCTCCTGGTTAAGAGGAGGGGAGAAAGAAGGAGGGGGACAGCACAGCAGGGCCTAAGCGACACTCCCAGGCCCCATAGTGTGTGACAGCCCATTACAGCTGATGAAGGTCCTTTGCTGCCATCCAGTGACAAATGATGGGAATGCAGACCAAAACTAAAAACTCCCTTAATTGACAGCGCTAAAAAGACAGACTAAAAAATAAAGGGCCATGACCGAGTTTTTTAAAAGCCCAGCAGACAGAACCTTGATGTGAGTATAACTGAGCCTCCAGACAGAATGAAGGCCCAGACTTACTACGTGGTATATGGAAAAGGAACCTTTTGCTGAAAAGGTAATATCTTTAAATAAGTCAAAGAGATAAGGAATGATACAGTACTCTACCTGGGATGTTAAATACTGTCCTCCACTGTTATTTGTAGAAACTTGCTTATGAACTCCAGGATAACAACATATTACCTGCCCTATAAAGAGTAACTGGCAAAAAGAATAGTTTGATGATTTGGGTGTGCAACGAACAGCAATGAACCACTGGGTAAAATCTCACTGGTCTATGTCCAATGTCGTGGGGGTAGACAGAGTCACGGGATAATAACAAAACTCTCTTTCAAGAGAAAATGGTCTTGTTTAACTTTCCTCATACACTATTTTCATGGATGAAGTGGAATGCCATGGGATAAATCCCTCCTTATTTGTATACTTTATGTGGACAAGAAAGACTGGAGGAATTACTTAGTAGAAAGCCACAGCCTTGGGCTTCTAGGAGTATAAAGTTTCTTATTATAGGAGAGTCCCTTTCTAACACCCTGTAAGCTATGCCTAAGGGCCATTGCCAGAGACATTTGTTCCTATGGGTCTGAGGGCTTCTAAGCAGGGCGGCTCCCATGCCCACCTATGCAATCTTGTTCCCTTTCACTTATAGGAGCATCACTTACAGGGACTGGAAAAGAGCCCCTGAACCACTGGAACAACTCTTCCTGCACAAGAGACACACATGACACTGTGCCAATAGCATTGAGTTTCCTGTTCTGTATCCATCTACAAGCTGCATATACCAATGTCCACAGGGCCTGCTTGGGTCCTGTGAGTGGGATGTCTGGCTGAACCAAAGGCACTGCTGGTCAGGCAGAGATGCCCATGCACAGAGCAAAACTCAGCAGAAGGAATGCCCTTCCTCTGCCACCACCTGGGAGCTGGGAAAGGTAGAAGAGGCTTCTAGCTGGGAAAATCCCATCCCACATCTCCAATGGAAGGGGAGCTCCTCAGCCCTCAGAGGCCCTTTCCTTTGCTGTCAAGAACAAGGTCCAAGCAGCCGCCCCTGAGGATATGCTCCTGCCTCAAGAGGCACTCTTGGACTGGGATGAGGCCAATGGCTGCCTCAGGTAACAAAATCTTCTTATTCCTAGAGCGGCCCACCACGCTTACCTTGCCTTCAGCTCCCACCGGTCATTTGCTTTATACCAGGTCCCCTGACCCCTGTTTTGCTCTCAAATTTGTATCCTGTCTATCAGCTTCCTCGTTTGGAAACTGTTTTATCTTCCCAGTGCAAACTGTTCCTGCCCATTTTTAACCCTTATTTCTGCTCTCACCTGATCATCTGCCTGATCCCTCGAGCTACACTCCAAGTTCCCAGGCCCGCCACCTCCCCTGGCCTTATGAGCCTAGGGTCTCTAGAGGTTTCAAGACCTGTAACTCTGAATTTGCAAGTGAGAACTGTTGTGCCCAAGGATTTGGAAGAGTTTTGAGGCCCCAGAATAACTACAGTAGTGACAGAGAAGGGCAGGTACCTGCTTTCTCCTCATCTGTACAAAAACTGGACATGTAATAATAAATTTTGCTTCTTATTTCCTTAATGTTTCACCCAACACAAGAAAACAATCTGGTATGTGCATTGGCCAAGAGGCCCCAACATCCATCTGGCTTTTTGTAGGGAAGACACATGGGCCCATGTTTGCTAAATATGCCTCAGTGCAGCTATGAAGAGCACAGGTATTTCCTCCCAAAATGCAGTGGCACACCATCCCCACTCATTGCTCCCTCCACTCATTGTGAGGGTGTTAAAGTTCTAACACCCTCACAATGGCTGGAGGGAGCAAGAATATCTCCATTTAGAGGCCCAACAAACATAGGAAAAGCTCTTATAGTCCTCAGGACACCTAGGATTTTCAGACTCAGTTGGCCTAGATCTCTAAAGTAAAAGGTAAGAATGAATTAGAGAACTTAGGGCAGCTCTCCACCCCCAACTAACACTTCCCATTACCTCTTTATCTGTAAGAGAATCCACATCTATCATTTTGGTCTGAATTGGAACCAATGTTAGAGGTTCAAAGGTCAGGCTTCCCCGGTTATTGAAATTATACTGTGGGAGAAGAAAGAAAACACAAGCTTTTACCACTCTTGGCAATGATGAATCATTCTATCAGACATGGCCACCCCTCAGAGCCAAGTATAACCACAAGGCAAGAAGTAGTCAGCAGGTGACTATTTTTAAAGGTATACAGGGAACATGATAAACATGGCTAATGCTACTTTCCAAGAGCTCCTTTACTAGGCAAACTACAGCCTGCCCCATCAGGAAAAGCCAAACAAAGGGTGCTGAGGAAGTCCAGCATCAGGTACACAGGCTAACCTCTACTGGGAAGGAGGGGAAGCAAGGGTGAGGTGTGGACTGTCTGGGCTCAGAGGCATCTCTGGTTTGGGCTGTCAAGACTCCACTAGGGTATGAATCCCCTAAATCATTTTTTTAAGTTAACTATGTGGCCAAACTTGACCCAGCCGGCACATCAGCTGATAGCACTGAATCACACAAGAGCATGCTGCGTCTCTGTTCACTGCAGGACCTTTGGGAGTGAGGTAGGAGGCCACTTCCATGTGAAAAAAGAGAGCAGATTTCCCGCCAACCTCCTTGGAGACTTAGGAAGATACTTCCTACCAATTGTTTATTTCCATAAACACTAATGGAGGAGGAGCAGACAGTACTTTTTTAAGTAAAGTCTTGTACCTAAAACCCTATAACCTCTTAGTAACACTGGTGGGGGAGCAGGTGAAATACTTTTCTTGTACTGTCTACAAGGCCAACCCCTGGTATAACTCAGGGTTCATGAACTTTACCTGACAAAAATCACCCAGGAAGTGTGATGAAATTATAGTTTCCAGGCCCCTGCCCTGGAGACTCTGATTCATGATCTGGGAGAGGCCTGGGAATTGGCCCCTTATACAAGCACCCCTAGCGGCACAGACTTCATGACAATAAGGTACTTCTAATAAACTCAGAGCCCCAAATCATGTCAAGCAGGGGCCAGCCTGAGGTTCCATGAATTCTAGTCCTTGGCCCCAGTTCATTAAGGGTTTGCTTTCTGGCTTTGCAGGGGAGGCAAGTGGTTTCCAGGAAAGTCTCTGACATCAGGGGAAGAAGGCTCCATGCGGGCCTCAGAACGGTATGTTCTTGGTTTTAAATGCCTAAGTCTTCCTCTTCCCAAATAATAGAAAATTTTTTAATCAGTAAATAAACACTTACCTTGGTCTTCACAGGAACCACCAAGACAACATTCTCAATGCGAATTCCAAAAGCCCCATCTTCATAATACCCTGGCTCTAAAACAAACCAAATCGCAAAATGAGAGGCAGCCCACAGTGATGTCCACTGTAAGAGTCCCAAAACACCACCTTCTCTCTCTGGCCACTTTTCTATAGGCCAGTGATCTTCACAGGGTGTGCTGAGGCACACTGGTGTGCCGTGAGAGGATCTTGAATGTGCCATGGAAATTTTTAAAGATATTAATTAAATTATTTTCAAAATAAGTTCAAAGCACAGTAAGTATATTCTTTTTTTACTCTTTTTTTGATCAATATAATTTAAGAGTGATGTAGAAGTTTAACTATAGGTTTAAGTGTGCCATGAGATAAAAAAGGTTGAACAGCAGTGCTCTAGGCACTTTTGAGGTACAGAACAGGCTCTGTAGATCCTGAAAACTGGCTACCAGGGAAGTAGTACAATAACAACAGACCCACCAAATAAATCATCTTTGTATTTACAAGACATGTGACGCAGGCACTAAATATATTTACAAATATTTAGCAATGACACAGGAAAAGGCAATATATCAAGAAAGCAGAACACAACAGTATGATCTTTGACCAAAGATAGAAGACCAAAAGCTAACACAGCAAAATATTATGTCATGGGTTGTGCTTGTGGCTCAAGAAGTAGGATGACTGCCCCATGTATCATAGGTAGTGGGTTCAAACCCAGCCCCAGCCAAAAACTGCAAAAAATAAAAAAAGCATTATTTAAAAAGATATATATATATAATGTCATGTCTCCACTGGGTAGTCAAATTGCACATATGATTTTAATTTTCTTTTCGTAGTGTTCCATAATTTCATTTTTTTCTAAAAAGACCACGTGCCACTTCTATAATCAGAAAAGTCTGTTGATATTGTTGCTAATTCAATGTGACAGGAGGGTAAAATTATTGTCAATTTACCTTAAAATAATTTAAAACTAAGACACAACAAAGAGCTTTCAAAAAAGCTCCAGGATGGGCAGCATCTGTGGCTCAGTGAGTAGGGCACCAGCCCCATATACCAAGGGTGGCGGGTTCAAACCCACCCCGGCAGAACTGCAACAACAAAAAAAAAATAGCTGGGCATTGTGGTGGGCACCTGTAGTCCCAGCTTCTTAGGAGCTGAGGCAAGAGAAATGCCTAAGCCCAGGAGTTGGAGGTTGCTGTGAGCTGTTTGACACCACAGCACTCTATGGAGGGCGATAAAGTGAGACTCAGTCTCTACATACATACAAAAAAGCCCCAGGATGCTCACATACCCTCTACTGAATGACACCTACCATCAGTGACAATCATGCCGGCCTCCAAGGGCTCATCGGAGAATGTTTTGTAACTAATGCCACAAGGACCCTCGTGGACATTCAAAAAAGAACCAACACCATGTCCTGTTCCATGTAGGTAATCCAGGCCTGAATCCCACAAAGCTGAACGGGCAAAGGAGTCAAGAAGGTGGCCTGAAAGACACATAAAAGGCCACTTGGTGATATTTCTACAGCACTTTAGAGATCAGATTTATTACTTTTGGCTCCAAAAGAAGAAAAAGAAACCAATAGGTAAAAGTTATTGGAGGGTTCATATTTCAGCACAGCACAAGGAAGAACTTTCTAAAAATCAGAGCTACTAAAGAGCCATTGTACTGAGGGGTCAGTCTACTGAAGAGCCATTCTACTGAGGGGCCAGTCTATTAAGGGGTCAGTCTACTTAGGGGCCATTCTACTGAGGGGTCAGTCTACCTAGGGGTCATTCTACTGAGGGGTCAGTCTCCTGAGAGGGCCAGTCTACTGAGGGGCTAGTCTATTGAGGGGGTCAGTCTATGAGGGACCAGTCTCCTGAGGGGCCAATCTACTGAGAGGGCCAGTCTCCTGAGAGGCCAATCTACTGAGGGGCCAGTCTCTTAAGGGGTCAGTCTACTGAGGGGCCAGTCTCCTGAGAGGGCCAATGTCCTGAGGGGCCAGTCTACTGAGGGGCCATTCTACTGAGGGGTCAGTCTACCTAGGGGCCATTCTACTGAGGGGTCAGTCTCCTGAGGGGGCCAGTCTACTGAGGGACTAGTCTATTGAGGGGGTCAGTCTATGAGGGGCCAGTCTCCTGAGGGGCCAATCTACTGAGGGGCCAGTCTCCTGAGGGGGCCAGTCTCCTGAGGGGCCAGTCTATTGAGGGGCCAGTCTACTGAGGGGCCAGTCTATTAAGGGGGCAATCTACTAAGGGGCCATTCTACTGAGGGGTCAGTCTCCTGAGGGGGCCAGTCTACTGAGGGGCTGGTCTCCTGAGGGTGCCAGTCTACTAAGGGGCCAGTCTACTGAGGGGGTCAGTTTACTGAGGGGCCAGTCTACTGAACAGCTAGTCCCCTGAGGGGGCCAGTCTACTGAGGAGCCAGTCTACTGAGGGGATCAGTCTCCTGAGGGGCCAGTCTCCTGAGGGGCCATTCTACTGAGGAGCCAGTCTACTGAGGGGCCAGTCTACTAAGGGGGCCAGTCTACTGAAGGGCCAGTCTACTGAGGAGCCAGTCTACTGAGGGGCCAGTCTACTAAGGGTGCCAGTCTACTGAGGGGCCAGTCTACTAAGGGGGCCAGACTACTGAGGGGACAGTCTACTAAGGGGGCTAGTCTACTGAGAGGCCAGTCTACTAAGTGGGCTAGTCTACTGAGGGACCAGTCTACTTAGAGGGCCAGTCTACTAAGGGGGACAGTCTACTGAGGGGCCAGTCTACTTAGGGGGCCAGTCTCCTGAGGGGCCAGTCTAGGCTACTGGTAAGGGGTGGACACCTACAGCAGATAAAGGCCACCTTGCATGGCATGGACACTCCCTTCCCAGCTCTAAAGGTTTCAGAATTACAAAAATGAGGGGTTATCACTCTATGGTTTTTTCCTCCATGCACAGGGTCAATAAATCTTTTCTACTTAAAAAAAAAAAAGGCTCAGTGCCTGTGGCTCAATGGGCTAAGGCACCAGCCACATACGCCTGAGCTAGCGGGTTCAAATGTAGCCAGGGCCACCAAACAACAATGACGGCTGCAACCAAAAAATGGCCAGGCATTGTGGTGGGCGCCTGTAGTCCCAGCTACTCGGGAGGCGGAGACAGAGACTCACTTGAGCCCAGGAATTGGAGGTTGTTATGAGCTGTGATCCACAGCACTCTATCCAGGGTGACAGCTTGAGGCTCTGTCTCAAAAAAAAAAAAAAAAGAGGCTGGATGCAATGCCTCACGCCTATAAACCTAGCACTCTGGGAGGCAGAGGCGAGAGGATCCCTTGAGCTTAGGACTTCGAGATCAGCCTGACCCAAAAGTGAGATCCCATCTCTACTAAAAATAGAAAAATAAGGCTTGGTGCCGGTGTCTTACTGGTTAGGGCACCAGCCACATGCACTGGGATTGGTGGGTTCAAATCCAGCCCAGGCTTGCTAAACAACAATGACAACAACAATAAAAAAAATAGACAGACGTTGTGGCAGACATCTGTAGTCCCAGGTACTTGGGCGGCTGAGGCAAGAGAATCATTTAAGCCTGAGAGTTTGAGGTTGCTGAGCTGTGATGCTACAGCACTCTATTGAGGGTGACACAGTGAGACTGTCTCAAAAAAAAAAAAAAAAAATAGAAAAATTATACAGGTATTGTGGTAGGCACCTGTAGTCCCAACTACTCAGGAGACTGAGGCACAGAGATTACTTGAGCCCAGGAGTTCAAGGTTGCTGTGAGCCAGGCTGATGCCACAGCACTTTAGCCTGGATGACAGAGTGAGACTCTGTTTAAAAAAAAAAAAAAAGAATTACAAGGATGAGATTCTAACTAGACTGCAGGCAGGCAAGCAGGCTGGATGAGAGATGAGGAAACTGAGGCTCAGGGAGATGAATGTATACCAGATCTAACCAGATTCTAGGTTTAGGTCTTGTCAACTCCTAGTCCAATGTCCCACCCACCAGTCCCCAAGCAAATAAGTAAATCTCTAAAGTTCAGGATTCCAGTAAAATAAATCCCAAGAATCTTGGAAAGAGTCACTGGCCCAGCAACTAGAGGGCAGACAGGAAGCCCCACCAATTGTGCTCAGGCCCTGAGGCCTTTGCCCCAGCTTGGCCTCTCCTGGGAGCTGCCTGCAGTGCTATCTAATACCATAAGTGGTCAGAAGAGAAGCTCACAGCTGACACTGGGCTCATCCTAAGCCTCATCCTCCTGGAGGGCCTCTGGGTTCATCAGTGGATCTGAGAGACTCCTTCCACACAGTACCTCTACCTGACCGGCCAGGCCTGGGGTGGGATAGGGACTGACACGGCAAGAGAAAGAGTGTGTTCTTCCACTCAAGCTTCAACATGTTTGATTCTTGAACACGAAAAGGAGTCTACCATATGACAGGAAGAACCACCTACCTTTGGTTCCAGTAGGGAAAACAGCTGCACTCACAGCTATGTGGCCCTTGAGGACATACGTGAAGCATTCCTGCCAAAGAAAACCCAGGGGGCACGTTGCAGAATGGGGACAGATGTCTCAATCCTCTAGTTTTCTGACAGTTCAGAAAACCTTGCCTGTTAAGGTTTTTAGCAATACCACAGAGAAAATCAGAGTAAAAAGAAAAAAAATCCAGTGAATTAAAAGCCTTGCCCTGGGACCAACTTTTCCAAAAATCTTAAAATTATATTTAGTACAAGAGCACTGTTAAGAGAGATGATCCCACAGGACTTTATCTTATAATGAACATTGGGACAAACTGTCATCAGAGCCTTAGAAAGACTGGAAAAGTAATAACCCTAACTAGCACTGGCTGAGCTGGTCCTCTGTGCCAAGCATTCTACTGAGCACTGCACATTTAGTCCCACACTGTACCATGGTGGCACTGTCACAAATTCAGGAGCATGCCCAGATCACACAGTCCTAATTGGCAGTGTCTGGCCTCGGAGGCAGGCTGTCTTGCTTCACCACCTGTGCTCCCTACCGCCATACTATCCTCGGAGGTTATCCCTACTGTCCCAACAAGGGAAGTGCTGCTCTGAAGGTTAGTGTCTTGCTAGTAAGGTACAGTCCAGACTAAAACTCCACACTCCTTAACCTGGTCTGGGGCTCTTTCTGCAACACAAAAAGGGTCACACCAATGGAATCCTGGACCGAAGTCCAAAGGCTACTGAGGGGCACTGGTGCAGGCAAATGGACAGTGAGGGATTGAGACCAGGAAATGCACCCCACTATATTGCATAAAACCCTTTTCCTGGGATAATTTTCTTAAGAGAGCTCCTTGGAAAGGAGGCTCACTGAGAGACTCAGACATCATTCGCTGAGTGACCCAGGAACTAACTGGGCCCGTAGAAATTCACAATCTTCGCAATCAGCCTGGGAGATGGGTACTTTTATCCCCATTTTCATGGATGGCAAGTGCTTTTGTTCAAGCTCATAGAGTTGGCAAACAGTGGAGAAGTTCAGAAGCCAACTCTCCAGACCCCTAAAGCACACACTGCTCTGTCCCCCATTTCCATGCCAATCACACCAGAAAGTTACTAGACAGTTGAGCCTGTAAATAAGAATGCTGAACTTGAAACACGAGGCAGCCTTTAGAACCACATCTAGACACTGCTTTTAACGCATATATTTCCCTACCCCCAACCCCAAAGACATTTCCTGACTCAAAAGTTCAGACTATTTAAACTTAAATCTGAACTGCCCTGACCTTAACAGAATGCTTTAAAAATTTCCCCAAATGCCTTACCCTCCAATAATTAATTAAATGGACTTCATAAAGCAGATAACCCTGACTTCACAGTATCTATCCCATATGTAGGATAGTTTACTATCCCATATATAATAATTTTTACTTATTTATATACTCCTTTTTCACAAATGCAAAGATCTTCTTAAGAAAGTAAAGGGCCTCTTGCATTTTTTTTCCTCTACTTTACCTTCTCATAGACTGTAGGGGTCCCAAAATGCATGGTCCGGGTCACATCTGTAGTTCCATCCCTTTCCAAAAGAAAGGACAAATTAGTTTTCAGTTGAAATAAGCTTTTAGTCAAATATGAGACAGGTGAGGATGTGGAGAAATTAGAACCCTGACAGACTGCTGGCTGGCATGTAGAATGGTGCAGCTACTTTGGAAAACAGTTTGCAGTTCCATAGAAGGCTAAGTGGGTAGTCACCATACGAAACAGCAATCCCATCCTAGGTATGGACCCAAAAGAACTAAAACAAAAACCAGCACATGAATTTTCAAAGCAGCATTTTCATACCAGCCAAAAAGTAGTACCAACCCAAATATCCACCAACTGATGACATTTGTTTGTTTGAATAAACAAAATGGGACATTTGCCATACAATAGAATAGTCTTTGGCAATAAAAAGAAATGAAGTACTGCTACATGCTACAACATGGATGACCCTTGAGGACATTATGCTAAGTGACAGAAGCCAAACACAGAAGGCCATGTATTATATAATGCCATGTATATGGAATGTCCAAAATAGGCAAATCCATAGACAGAAGATAGAGCAATGGTTCTCTAGGTAGAGGAAAAGGGGGGTATGAGGCTCCTTTTGAGGTGATGAAAATGTTCTAGGGTGGCGCCTGTGGCTCAAAGGAGTAGGGTGCTGGCCCCATATGCCAGAGGTGGCGGGTTCAAACTCAACCCCGGCCAAAAGCTGCAGAAAAAAAAAGAAAGAAAATGTTCTAAAATGGATTGTGGTGATGCTTGCACAACCCAGTGAATTTAAAATAAAACATATACTTTAAGTGGTTAAATTGTGTGGTGCATGAATCTTATCTCAATAAAGTTGTTATAAAAAATCAGACAAACTGTGACTACAAGGATGGCTTGATAATGGCAACTTAGCCCTGACACATACACTCTTGGTCTGTGGTGTGAGGGCTCTTTCATGAGAGACACCATCACTGGGGTTCTGAACAAGAGGGAAGAAACCAGAGTAAATAGGAGCCTAAAGAGGCTTTCTAGCAAAAGAGGGCCAGAACCTAACTCCTCTTGTTAAAATAGCAAGGGGTTTCTTTTTTTTTTTTTTTGAGACAGAGCCTCAAGCTGTCACCCTGGATAGAGTGCCGTGGCATCACAGCTCACAGCAACCTCCAATTCCTGGGCTCAAGCAAGTCTCCTGCCTCTGCCTCCCAAGAGGCTGGGACTACAGGCACCCACCACAACGCCAGGCTATTTTTTGGTTGCAGCAATCATTGTTGTTTGGCGGGCCCAGGCTGGATTCGAACCCACCAGCTCAGGTGTATGTGGCTGGCACCTTAGCCCATTGAGCCAAGTCTTTTTTTTTTTTTTTTTTTTTTTTGAGACAGAGCCTCAAGCTGTCACCCTGGATAGAGTGCCTTGGCATCACAGCTTACAGCAACCTCCAATTCCTGGGCTCAAGCGAGTCTCTTGCTTCTGCCTCCCAAGTAGCTGGGACTACAGGCACCCCACCACAATGCCCGGCCATTTTTTGGTTGCAGCCATCATTGTTGTTTGGCAGGCCGGGCTGGATTCGAACCCGCCAGCTCGAACAGGCGCTGAGCCGCCTTCATGGCCTTTTAATCACGATATGAAGACATTTATATTCTACATTTAGTAATTTTCACTTGTACCCTTGTAAGATGCACCATAAGTGTGATCCCACCAATCACCCTCCCTTTACCCATCCTCCCCCCTCCCCTCCCGTCCCTTGCCCTTTTCCCCATTTCTTCTGCTATAACTGGGTTTTAGCCTTCATATGAAAGCTATAGATTAGCTTCATAGTAGGGCTGAGTACATTGGATACTTTTTCTTCCATTCTTGAGATACTTTGCTAAGAAGAATATGTTCCAGCTCCATCCATGTAAACGTGA
>CAUYON010010073.1:0-17896 GCA_963573935.1 Arctocebus calabarensis | reverse complement strand
GTCAGGTCAGAAGCACTTATTCAATGATGCTAAAAGAAAACCATATTACGGTTTTTCTTGCTGTTTCCTAAATGATAACTACAAACTTTCTTTTGGCTCACAAGTGTAGGTGGTCTGTGATTGGCTGTCTTCATTGCCTGCCAGTGTAGAGGATGGAGGGTTTCAGGACTTCACTCGTGAATGACGTATGCAGGAATAGACTCGTATAACTTTAACAGTAGAAGACAAGATAACAGGAAAGGGGTCTTCCCATCTTCCCAAGTTGGGGTCAGGGAAGGTGAATTAGAGGGAAGTGTTTTGATAATGACTAGATCTCCAGAAGGGTAAAGTTCCTGTTTTAGTTAGTATGTTCCTCCCTAAACGGGGCAAAGTAAATGATTTTCTATAGCAAGAATATTTTAATATAATTTATCTAATCCAGATTCAATCTGTTGATAGTAATAAATGTTTATTTTTGCCTATATATTGAAAACTTTCCAAAAGCCCTTTCCCTACAGTGTCTTTATTGCAGTACATACAATACCAAATGCAATATTAATATGTAAAATCTATATACATTAGTAATTTCCATGGGCAATCGTTTAATCTATATAAATGCTAATTTAGTACTCTGCTGTGAGATAAAAATAATCTTCAAGTATAGCAGATACATTAGTAAATTTTCTTAGCCTATATATTGAGAATTATTTACTCTTTTCTGTTTGCATTCTAGATTTACTCCAGATTCTTTTTCTAAATGCTTACTTAATTACACACACACGCACACACATCATATACATATGTATGTATAAACATGCACATCATAGGCATATGTGTCTGTATGCACACATACACACACATATGCTATTTTCCCTGTGTGGTGTGTACTGGACTTATCTTAATCTGGCTTTCTAAAGGCTATAGCTAGTTTCTGTTTCCCAATTTTATGATAGTTGTCACATTGGTAACTTGGAATTGGTCCAAGCAGGTTTTACAATATGAAAATCGGTGGTTGCTACCAATAAAGACTATTGTTCCCACCAGAGTGCTAATGATTGACATTTGTCCATACACCACTTATTCAAAGTTTTCTACTTTTACTCTGCACCTAAAATAGCAGTAACTCAGTTAAGAGTCTCTTTATATACCTATTCCATCTCTTTGGTAATAAAACTGTAGTTTCTACCTCCCAAATCCCAGATCATTTAAATTCTCCTTGACAAATACTCAAATTAGCACACTGTTTTGACCAACCCGTATCTCCCACACATTAGAAGCACATGGCTTTCTGGTCTTAATATATTTTTCTTATGATGCTTTTTTTCTAACCAGGTCACAGCCTTAAGTAAAATAGAGATACTATATTTATATATTCTATGCATATTTTTTCTTATCTACTGAATATTTCTGGCCCAAAAGGTTTTATTTGCATTATATTATGTTGCCCAAAGATATTTTTTCAAGAAATAAAATATGACTTTATTGTTTATAGTTACTTTGGGTCAGTTTCTGGCTTTCTATTTCCTTATGATTATACTTCTCTTTCCTGTCCACCACATTTTTGTTCTGACATAGATCACGGAATAATTATGGAAGTTTACACAAAACTATTTTATATCTCTATATGCCAATCTTTATGGCAATTATACCAAAGATACAAAAGAAAGTTATTATGTAATAGATTGTTTAAAAATGTATGACTATATGCATATAATGGGAGATGCTTCAGAATGAACAGTACAAGATAATTCTTAAATACTTTAGTGGGAGTTATCATTATTATTATCATTATCTCCAATTTGATCATGTGTCTTCTTAGATGCTGGCTTTCCCATCAGAATCAATTGTTAGAAAGTACTTCCAGGAATACAATTAGATAAAATTACATTAGCTGAAGTATGGATATCATTAATATCTTCTAAGCCATATATTTTTGAAAAGATGTGAGATCATTTTTTAGCCCACATTAACTTTCAATGTGTTGCAATGCAAGATATATGTATGTGCATATATATGTATGCTCAAAATATTTAATGCACTGCAATTAAAATAACAAATATTAAAATTAAACAATGTAGCTAATAAATATAATATTAAAAGCATAATTAATATTAATCAATTACATTAATGCAATAGTTATAAAATGTTGAGATTTATAAAGTTATAGCAACTATATATATTCACTACACAGAAATTATTTGCACACTGAATATTATCAGATGTTAAATATTTTTTATGGTCATATATACAAATAAGCAAGAAAAATGTATTTAAAATAAAAATTTCATCTGGAAAAATATGTTAGGTTTAATGGTAAAAATAACACTTCATATTTTACACAGAATATGTATAACTAATTTAACATAAGATGTGATGATTATTTACAGATAAAAATGCTAATAATTAAGCAGCGTTACTCATGTGGATTGTGAAAGATTAAGATAATTTGTTATTCATTTCTAACAAAATTCTTAAAAGAGGTGATTATTAAAGTAATTAGCAAAATGTATGAGTAAAAGGTATTAGTGCAATGACAGTAAATATTGTCTTGATGATATTATTGATATTTATATTTTCAATGAAAAACTTAAAATTATTTTGGCTATTATTTAAGTAGAAAAGAATTAAAATAAAATATATAAAACATTAATAGTTGATTGAATTGTAATTAATAGATTTGTACTTTGGGCATAAAAACTGATTGCTTCAAAATTCATGAAAAGGATGACTAGTACACAGTGCCTTTGTAAGGCACCTATTAATTTTTGCCTAAACCAAAAATTACCAAATATTCTGTGATATACAAGGTCTGATAATTAAGTTCATAAACTCATCCCAGCAAAAGTGCTGCACATTTCATTGATAAATATCACCATGGTCATCTTCAGGTACACTTGGGATGCTATTCACTGATACCAGCACATAGTCTACCCTTCAAAGAAATTTTAGAACTTCCTCTGGAATAGCCATCAAAGCTGTCAACATATTAATGTCCTGATAGTCATCCAAATGTCTTCCTTTCTATATTTCCTTTATTTTCAGGCAAAGACAAAAGTCACCGAGGGCAGCCATATCAAGTAAATAGGGATGGTGTTTCAACAGTTATCTGTTTACTGGCTAAAGATTCCCTCACAGTCAGTACTGTGTTGGTTGGTACATTGTCATGATGCAAGAACCATGAGTTGTTGGCCAAGATCTTCAGATAAGATTTTCCTGTTTTGCTATTGATGGTTACTTGGTCTGCTATGTTTCTCTGAGTCAGTTGATGACTTTAACGCAAGAAAAGATGGGCATGGCCTAAAAACACATGAGAAAATGCTCATCAACTTTAGTCATTTGAGAAATGCAAATAAAAACCACTTTGAGATATCATCTAACTCCAGTAAGATTAGCCCACATAACAAAATCCCCAAACTACAGATTTTGGCATGTATGTGGAGGGATGAGAGCACTTCTACATTACTGGTGGGAATGCAAGCTAATGTGGCCTTTTTGGAAAGAATTTTGCAGAATACTCAAGGAACTAAAAGCAGACCTAACGTTAGATCCTGAAATTCCTCTACTAGGTATATACCCAAATGATCAAAAATCTTGTATCCAGATGACCAAAAATCATTTTACAACAATGATATTTGCATCAGAATGTATGCAATTCATAATTACCAAGTCATGGAAGCAGCCCAAGTGACCATTGGCTCATGAATGGATTAACAAATTGTGGTATATGTATAGCATGGAATACTATGCAGCCATAAAAAGATAGAAACTTCACATCTTTTTGTTTACCTGGATGGAGCTGGAACATATTCTTCTTAGTAAAGTACCACAAAAATGGGAAAAAAACATAGTGTCTAATGTACTCAATACTACTATGAAATCAATGTAATATCACCTACACATTCATGCTAATGGTAAAACACAACTATAGTCCAGAAATAAAGAGGAAAGAGGAGGGGGAAGGAAAGGGATGCCCTATTCAAAACTATTAAGATTAGAGTATAAATGTCTTACCACCATGAATAAGTAACCAAGGTGATTGTTATGTTAATCAGTTCAATGTAAGCATTCCATACTGTATATCTAATCAGTATAGTGTACCCCATACATGCATCAATGTGCAGTTGTGATTTAATAAGGAAAAAGAGAAATAATAACTTTAACCTTGTACTATTATAGTTTGATTAAAAATATACAATATGATCACCACATGAATTAAAACTTGGAGTAAAAAACAAAATTTGTATCTATACAATCATCAAATTATCTAATAAGATATTTATTTCACATTTGTACTTAGCCCAACTAGTGATAGACTGGTTCTGAGTCACTACAAAATTTATCATTTTCATTGCAAGCTTTAAATTGGTGTTACTCTTCTTACCAAGTCAATTCTAAGAAAATAACAATGTTCATACATGTGGTAATTATTATGTCCAGTAGGTGATATTCTATCTACTCAAGATAATGAGAATATTTTTTGAAATATCTTGGCAATTACTGCTATCTCAAAAGCTAAAATAGAGGGGAAAAAATGAAGAAAACTGACATGCTCATTGATTGATATTATTTTATTTTTGAGAAAGACTGAAATGATTGCATTCCAAGAAATAAGCAATAGTGCTATAATGTGATTAATAGACCATATCTCTTTGAGGCCTAACCACCTTTCATCTCAATTAGGACAGTTCCGACCTTTATATCCCTGGTGTCCTTTGCTGAGTACAGAACACCATTTTAGACCAATAATTGAATAGAATTCAAATTCTAAAGTAATTTTTCTCTTCAGGATATTTTCATGTAGGTACAAAAGCTGCAAAATGGCAAATGATTAAGGTACAAAAAATTTTTACCTTAATAAATACTAACTTACACTGATTGTGACCAGACATCAACAAACTTCTACACCCCAGCCTAACAGTTATCATAGTATTGAGGTTAGCATCAACCTGATTATTCCATAAGGGCAGATTTTATTTACTGAATAAAACACTCTTGAAATTCAAGAAAACTTAGTGGCTACTTCCAAAGCTAATAATTTCCCAAATAATGGTCTTCTGATGACAGACCCTGTTCATTCCTTCAAAACTTTTAAAGTCATTTGGCTTTTGCAATGTTTTCTTAATTCTCTTGTTTCTTTTTTTGTTCCTTTTCCTGTTCCTAGATCCTGAATCATCTTGGCCAACTTCCAGGAAAGCACTTCCTAGAAAACATTAGAATGAGGGCCAGAATAACTGCTGTGAGGAATCCGCTGAGTCCTTTGCAGTCCATTCTACAGCTTGTTTCACATAAGCCTTTATGTCAAACATCTCTGTAGCATTTTTAGGACCGGCATTTTTGAGCAATGAGCCCTACCTTTGGCCAGGAACTATTAGTGAACCAATGACAATTTCATGTGACCATTACTTGTTTTCTTTATTTCTATGATACACTTCTGGGTCAAGACTTAGGTTTTAGAGGAGCCACCAGTCCCTTGGAGCTATGTTCAACTCTAAGCCTCAGTCTTTGCAAATGTGGGCCACTAATCACACAAACAGAGCTGGGAATCATAGGCAGGGCACACCCCGGAGGAGTCTGGTGGCTACCTCAGTTGGGCACTCTGGCAAAACTGGTGTTCCCTAGCCTTCCATACTACACTGGCACAGCCAAAGGCCCCATGCAAGGATTTTCTGTCTGTGTTTTTTTATTATTATTAAATCATAGCTGTGTACATTAGTGCAATCAAAGGGTACAATGTGCTGATTTCACATACAATCTGAAATATTTTCATCAAACTCTTTGGCTGTAGTTGTCATTGCTATTTGACAGGCCCATGGTGGTCTTGAACCTGCCATCTCTGGTGTATGTGGTTGGCACGCTAGCCACTTGAGGTACAGAAGCCAAGCCATCTGTATTTTACCAAGTGTTGGCTTACCTCTTTAAAATTGTTTTAGGGTAAAAATTATCTCCTTCTTATTGATTTTAAGTGTTGTACTTATTGTATATTCAGTAAAATACCTGAGTCCATTTATGGACCTCTTCCCCATTGCTTTTTTCAAACACTAACTTACAAATCAAAACCCTAGATAATTCCAGTACTTTCAGAACAACCCTTAAAAATGCCTCCTTGAGAATGGATCAGGGTGCATGAAGTCAAACATATTGTCCTCACACATTGTATTTTAAAAACAAGCTAATGTAGTTTGATTTTCATTGCTAATTTTGTATTTCATTTACATATTGATTTTAAATCAGACCCAAATACTGTAACAATTTCAAAGTTACTCAAACTTAAAAATGCAATAAAGGTTCCATAATTATTGTTTCTTTTGAGAACCATAATGTCTACAAGGTAAAATAATACTGTTTCTCATGTTCCACTGAAGAAAAACCAGCATCAATTGATTCTTATACTTTGGCAGTTTTAGTAAACACCAGGTGTGACTTACTGTACAAGAGTACCCAAAGCCAGCAAAGAACATTTTATGTTGTGATTAAAGGTTCTTTAAATGCATTTCATGTGATACAAATTCCTCAAAGCTACACCTATAACTTCAACCAGATGCTAATTATTTGAACTGTAATTAACAGTGTGACACTTATGAAGTAATTTTGAGAATGATTATAGTCACTGTACTTTTATTCTCCAGAAGTGCTAAGTACTGTAATCATTACCTGTGCATGGTGAGTCTTATTGCACTACAGACTATTAACAATGGATGGCTCCATATAACCAAAGCTTCCTTCCTAATGAATTATCAGTAACTGAATTTTTATGTCTGAAATATGAACTGTTAGACCCTGCTCTTTTGTGACATAAAATTCATTCCCATACATAAAAGGTCCCTTAAAAAATGTAACATAGACTAAGAAATTTTTTAGGTCCCTTAAAAATGTAACATAGACTAAAGAAATTTTAGTCTATGTTATTTTTCAAAACTATTTTAGATTTGTGCAAATAATCTTCTGATTTACACAGTTTTAGAAGTGCCTGCTATTCTGCTTACAATTAATCTGATTTTAAAAAGCTAATTTCTTATTTTAATGTAAAGTTAAATTAATTGGGGCAATAGTAATGAGGTTTGACCAATGTATATATGTGTATCATCCTAACAAAAACTCTGCTTCTGAAAGGAACAGCAAAAGGTAGGGTCCGTCCCACCATTTTCCTTTCTCCAAAATGCAAAATAGACTCTAAAAGATTAAATAACTTGTCCAATTATGTGTTTCTTTATTAGCATAGCTAGACAACTCAGGTAATCTAAATATAATTCTGCCAGTAGTTTTCAAAGAAAAGACAAAATTCTTCTATGGAAGAGTTTCTTTGTTGATTAATTTGATTATGTGATCTCCTGAGCTCTGTGCTGACTTCATATTCTTTGTTACTCATTTAGAGGATCAGGACATGCAGTAGTAGGGACAGGAGACAGTATTTTCAAGCTGGCATTGGAACAGCTTGTTGCCTGTTCTTAATTGCTGAACTGCCCCATGTAAAACCTAAAAGTTACCCCAGGGGAGAGGCCACTTCTGATGATTCAACTCTATATTTCTATTTTTTTTGTCTGAAAATTTCTTTTTTATTTTTTTGTCTGAAAATGTCTTTTTTATTTTTATTTTTTTTGTCTGAAAATGTCTTTTTTTGTCACCTCTACATTTCTAATACAGAGAATTATATCCAGCAAATAGTAGGTGCTCATTAAATGCTTATAGAATAGCTGAACAAATACTGAATAATTTACTTATTTTTTTCTATGCTTCATTTTCTACATTGATGATGGTGACAATGATGCTAATTTTCTCATTGATGGTTATAGATGGTAGCAGGGATATTTTAGAATGTCTAGCACATTAAAATCAGCAATGAGTATTAACGGTTGTTGAATTCAGACAATGTTGATTATCATTAATTTATAAAATAACTGGAGACAGAGGTTTCAGGAAATTCATTGAATGACAAGGGCATTTATAGTTGAAAACGCATTTTCTCTCTTGTTTGTCAATACAAAATTAGTCTACTGCTGCAGAGCTCTGGACTGAAGGTCCTAGGAGGTGGCAAAAAAAAAAAAAAAAAAAATTGAACCCAAAGCCAGAGAAGGTATATCTGAGTTGCAGAGAAGGGTGAACATCACACCTTCTGCCTTAGAAACCAAAAAGTGAGTAGCTAAGTACTCCTATATCACTTGATTCTTCTGTAGCAATGATTGAACAGTTTATCCTGGAGCACCACGGGCTTGGAATTTGTGGATTTATTTACACATCAAATTTTTTCAAACAGACACAGATGGAAAAAGTTATTTGGAGTATGCAAAACCTGCATATATAGGCGGCTGACTACATATAATTGGGTTCCATGGGGTCAACTTTGGGACTTCAATGTGTCCAAATTTTGTTCTATGCTAATGGTACTGGGATATTTATTTCTTTGTTTAATATCTTGCCACAGAAAACAACACAGGACATCATTGAAAACCTGACCTTAGAGACAGACATAATCTCCCAAATCATCCCCCAAATTATAGTTAAATTCTACATTTAAAAAATTTTCTGACTCAAAGGTTTTTATTAAATATATTTGTTATAAAAATATTTGCACATAACAGTAAAATGAGTGCACTTACCAGATTTCAGGTCAGCCATTGAAATTTTCTTTTCATTCAGAAAACAACTTTGTAGAATGTATATACATGTAAATGGCCATGTGCTATATATTGTTTTAAGATTGCCTCTTCCCAAGTGTCTCTAAGTTCTTTATAGGCAGAGACTATGTTCTACTTGTCCAAGGCATGATCTTTCTTTGGACAATACATGTTTAATAAATCTTTGAAACCTTCACATTGTTTTATATTATTTACTTAACTAAATTGAAATGGATTATTGAACTTGTCTGCATTTTCCCACATGCTATTATTTAGAGGCCTTAAGATATTTTTTCTCCCATTCTTGCACCTTTAACATTTTTAAAACTTTTCTACTGGTAAGTAAAAATAATGACAAATAATGCACTTGGTGATTAGCTATATTGTTATTTTAAAATAAGATTAAAGGAAAATTGGTACTGAAAATCATCTACCTAAAAATCTATGAATTTGTTTGTGCTTAGTAGTTTAAATGGTTCCTTTTAAAAAAATAAAAATAAAAAAGGGTCTTCAAACAATAAAAAATAAATAAATAAATAATAAATGGTTCCTTTTACTCTCACTTTTTTTAGCTCATTTTACTACCTCTAGAAAATGTTTACCCTATTGAAAATAATCAAGCTTTCTGAATATCTTTATTATCAAAATACTTTTTTTGAAAATTAATATGTGGATAAATAAAAATAATTTTAATATATCATAACTATGAAGCTTGAAATGTTAACATTTTTTCTTCTGGCGTTAATAACCATTGACATACTCATGGTACATAATTGGTCAAAATAATTATGTTACACATTTATTAGAAAGCAAACTATTCATCCATTGCAAATTCATTCATTAATGACATGGAATGTCCATGTTTATCAGCCATTTATTTATCCATGACTAATATTGCCAGAATAATAAAATTACTAGCATTTCAATTTTATTTTTATATTTTATGTACATATAGAGAAACCTTGATCATATTAATAGATGAATGATAATGGGATTTTAGTAATTCTACTCAATTGCTTAACTTCTTTTGACTAAAAAATCAAAATCATATATTATGATCTAGTATCTAAAAAATGTTAAAAAGCTATCAGTTAAAAAATTCTTTATAATAATCTTATTTAATGCTAAAAGTTATAACCCACCCAGGTTGTTAAGAGCTTCCTTCTCTATTCATTGAAAGTCATTCATTTTTTCCACCCCCTACACTAGTATTTCAAACTATCTCATAATTTGAAACTATAGAGGTCTTCTCACCTGGGGAAAAAGCACTTTAGTAAATTAGTGACAGGTTGGCTGTGTGTGTGTGAATGTGCATGTGTGCATAACACAGGCGTAATGCAAAATGTAAGATAAAGAGGAAGAATATTATTACTCTAATATATCTAACACATATTACTCTAATCTGCACCTCTGGATCATGTGCCTTTCTTCTTTCTGTGTCGTTTTCTCCCCCTTTACTTGAAAGATTTATTTTAAACCATTGGATTTAGAGGCATCATTAAATCAATGATGATTTTTATCCCAAGATCTTTAACTAATTATAGCTGCTCAGAGTCTTTATCAAATAAGTTCACATTTTGAGGTTCAAGGTAGACAAGAATTTGGCTGAAGGGTGGAAATTATTTCATTCATTATAGTTATGCAATGAAAATTGACCAAGGGTCAAATCCAATGTCCTTCAGTCTATAGGAAAGATTAATAACACATTTTACATATTTTCCTTTAAAGAGGAAGAATCTTCATGGTGGTTTACAAAGACTCTTTGGTTTCACAGCTAATATATTTAGAGTGTGTTACAATTTAGGGAATCAGTATTTTCAAAGACATTTGAAGTCTCATGTACTCTTAGAGTAGGTAACTTCAGTTTGATGATCATCAGTAATAACCTATTTTTTGAAATAAAGATCAGAATCCTTTAAAAATGTATCATCCAGTAAGCAGTGCAATGCAACAGAATATATACTAGTTCAACTACAACAACCGGGGAATGAAACATAATGTGGAAAGCGATTTTCAATAAGGTCCCAGAATGATGATTTCAAAGCATCCTGTCAATCCCACTGTAAACTAGAGATTATTGTGAGCATTTTATGCCATTTTTTGTTGGGGGAAGTGTGTGTAATTTCTCACAGCAATGAGGTGTGATACGGTGAAGGTTCAAGACACCTTTACCTGAATCTGGAGTTTGTGTTTCTAGTTTTGTTGCCTCTATAATAGTCCTAGACAGCCACTGTTATATGGGAGAATTATGTAATTACTGTTTATAATACTGCTTTAAACAATGATTTCTACCCATTTGAAGATAATCATTTCACTAAATAAGTATCATGATTTTCTAATATATTAATTAAATTAACTTCATAAAGCTCATGAGTTGAATAAAATTTAATTTATTATTTTTATCCTGTTGAATAAGGCATCTTTGCTGCTCTCTTCATATAATTGTTTGAATTGTATATATTTTTTCTAATTTATGCAATGTAAATTTTTATCATTCTGTTAATGCCATTAATTGCATTTTATGCCTCATTTTGGTCCTTTATAACCTGTGAAATGTAGGACAAAATATATTTGACTACAGACATCTCCCATGTATCGGGTTAATCTTGGTACCTGATTTTTAGGTATCCCCAGCATCATTATTCTCATACTATTTTTTGACCAAATGATTCTAAAAATGGCTTTTGCATAAAAATCTTACCCACAAACTAACCAAACCAATTGTAAGCTTAGTTATTTTTAATTGCTAAATACACAACTCACAGTTTTTTATAAAGTTAAAATGAAACATATTTACAACAGTGACATGAGTGTGTGGCATATGTGTGTGTGTGTGTGCATAGATACATAGATGAGGGTGTGCATATATATAATTGAGCAACATCCATTCTATTATCCATTTGGTACTTAATAATGGATTCCTATTAAAAATCATATTTATAGAACACAATAGGTTTTAAACCACACCAGGTTTACTGAGCTTTAAGAAAGAATACAGACAAGAAACACGCAATCCACAATAATATTAGAAGAAAAGACTCCTGGTATTATGTCCGGAATCCAATATCCCAGGTGTTCTACACTTGGGCCAGGTATGACAAGGACAGAAATTTAAGGATGTGTAGTTTCCTGAGCCCTGTAAATTTAAGTCTGGGCCTCCATCATGTTTTTCACTTACTTAACCATTTGATCCACTCAGACGCATAAGAGTAAACACCATTGTCCAAATCAATTGCTTCTTATTAATACCTCTTACTATGATAACCTCTATGATAACTACTTCTCTATGATAACCTTAAAAATCAGGTATAGATACACGGTTCAATGCACAGTACTTTCTGGATTTTCATTTATGTTGTGTCATACATGAATTATGAAAAATAAGCTAAAATTTCTTTAGTTATTTGTTATGATCTTGCTAAATTCCTGGGGCTACATTAACCAAATAAGATGAATTAAGTGCCTTAAAACAATGTACACTCTGTACATTTATAATCTTAGTTCGATTGGCGAAAATTTGGAAATCAGGGAATCAGTAAGGTTGGATTCTTTTGAAGGTGCTAAAGTAGAATCTTCTCCATGTGTCTCCTAGTTTCTGGTGGCTTGGGGCAATTCATGTGATCTATGATTGCGACCTCTGGATCATGTGCCTTTCTTCTCTCTGTGTCGTTTTCTCCTCCAATCATGAATGATTTTTATCCCAAGATCTTTAACTAATTATAGCTGCACAGTCTTTTTCAAATAAGTTCACATTTGAGGTTCAAGGTAGACAAGAATTTGGCTGAAGGGTGGGAATTATTTCATTCATTACAGTTATGCAATGAGAATTGACCAAGGGTCAAATCCAATGTCCTTGAGTCTATAGAAAAGATTAATAACACATTTTACATGTTTTCCTTTCAATTATCTTTTCTTTCATTGAAGTTTTGAGACAATTTGAAATTGATGGGCTAAAGACCAATACTTATAAGGACTATTATATCCCTACAGCCTAGCCCCCATGGGGATATAATAACTGTAAACATTCCATGTCCAAAGAAAGAAATTTTCATCATTGTGGTCAGTTTTATTTTCCCTTTGAAATAGAAGGCTAATAATAGCAATAATACTAGTAACAATTGAACAAACATTCCATAATTTTAACCAAAACAAGGTTGGATTATTAATAGATGCCTGTTTGCTACAAAAACTCCCACTGTAAATAACTTTGTGTTTTTCATACTAAAATATCCATATTCCTCATGATCTATTAAGGCTTCTTTTTGGTTTAAAGAATATGCTAAAAAATATCAATGTCTAAATGTTAAAAGTTCATTTACCTCAATGAATTATTCCTTTTTTTCTAGAAAACTTTTCTGCTTTTTTTTTTTTTTTTTTTTTTTTTTATAGACATATTCTTACTTTGTAACCCTCGGTATAGTTGTGTCCTGTCACAGCTCACAGCAAGCTTTTGCTTAATATTTCTTATAACTTCGAAATATGCTGCTGAACTGCTATCCCCATGAAGAACAATTATTTCTTTAAAATACAACATGATGGGATGCCAGATGCAGTGTGGTAAAGGAGATCTAACTGCTGTGGAATTATTATAGTGCCGTGCAATTTATTTTGAATCCCAACCATCATTTCACCATCCCGCTGTCTTCTTTATTGTTAGAGTGAATGCTTTCAATGACACCTTATAAATCTTTACCTTGGACAATATTTCTGCACTGTCTTAACATAGAAGAGGGATGCCTAGCTTTCACTACTTTCAAGATTTAGAGGTATAATTTCAATTTAATGCGAAAAGTTTTAGCTGGGTAAGTTCCATTAGCCTCTTTTGTCAAGAAGGGAATATACCTATTCATTTTCATGTTCAGTTTATATATTGAACTCCATCAACACCTGAAAGGTGTTAGGTGTTTTTTGCAAAGGTGGGAGTTTATTGTGTTTAACTGAATTTCTCACATGCACAAAAGTCTTCTAATAATATTGATCTATATTTCTGTTAGTAAGCAAATGTCAGGTATATAAAAATTTATGACATAGAATGACTTTTTCCCTATTACAACTGCCATTGCCCAGGTAGTGGTGCTTCTGCCACTTGCCGCAGGCGGGTGTGACCTTCTAGCCTCATCCTCAACACTACTCCATAAACTACTCAGGGAATTATACGAGAAAATATACTATCATATAACTGACTTCTAAAACTCACTGTACTATATAAGTTAAGTGGAAAAACAGTTTATATGTTAGAATATAGAGTATCTTATATATGTTAGCATACCTATCTATATGTATACTCACATGTAGGCTGGGAGGAGTTACACAACATGTTGATAATGGCTGTCTCTAGGGATGTTTTTCTTTATATTATTTTGTATTTTAGCATTTTTCCACGCTGCATCTATACGGATAGATGAATACAGAGAGAAGGAAAGTCTGCTATGCCTTAACAGAACTTGTGCTGATATCAATGACTTTTGCACAGGAGCTCAATGAATGTGATTACATGAAACCCCAGGCAGAAGTGTTTCCACATTGTCCAGGATGGGATGCAATGGCCCATTGTTTTACTAGTTGTGTGTTAGAAGTGTTCTTCTGTGTAATATTTAAGTCACAATCTTAGGTTGCCCAAAGGAACAATAATACTCTTTAAAAAAAATGAAATACATTTGGAATTGTTAAGGAGGTGTTTATATACAAACATATGTATATATATATATATATATATATATATATATGAAACATCTTTTCTATAACTAATGGAAGAATTCAGCTGCCATAAATTACTTTAAAACCTATTCAAAAATCTTGGGTGGCACCTGTGGCTCAAAGGAGTAGAGCACTGATCCAATATGCTGGAGGTGGTGGGTTCAAACACAGCCCTGCTCAAAAACTGCAAAAAAAAAAAAAAAAAAAAATTAAAAAAAAGATTAAAAAAAATAAAACTTATTCAAAATCTCATTTTTTTTTTGCATTTTCAAATGAGTTATAATAGACCACTATAGTTTAGTTAGATATAGTTTATGAAATTGAAAAAGCTATTGAACAAAGTAATTGCAACTGGAAGTGTCTGATAAAATAGTTCAAACATCAAAGAACAGTTCACAGAAGCAAATAAGTATATTACAAAAATATAATGGATCATATTATTTTGTAAGATTCGATCTAAATATCAAATTTCCAGGCTTGGCACCCATAGCACAGTGGTTACGGCACCAGCCACATATACCCAGGCTGTTGGGTTCAAATCAAACCCGGCCAGCTAAATATCAAATTTCCATTCAGATATAATTTAATTCAATAACAGGAACAAGATTTTTTACAGCTTACAAAGTTAGCTAAACTACTCAATGTTTTGAGATCTCTACATCAAATTAAGTGTTAATAATTTTCAACAGAGAATCATTCATTTCTATTCTATTCTATAATTTTCTTCCTTTATTTACTATATGTTTTGTCTTTAAGGATGGAAATAATATTAAACATTGTCAGTGAGGAAAATAGCAACCTAATGTGATTTTTTTTTGTTCTTCCCTTTTGTTTTCATTTTCCATTTCATCAAGCTTTCTTCTAAACAACTCCTGTCCCACTGTATACTTTCTTATTTGAATATGCAATGGTACGCATCTATATTATAGATACATGTATGTATTCTATTTTCTACTTGTATATGAAATATTCATTTAAACATTTCCTTTGATAATTTATCACCAATTTTTTCCTTAATATACCTTTAGATTTAAAAGTTCAATAGATAATCAATGAGCATTTTGCAAGGAGAAATTAAAACATTGTAGCCTATCACAAGTGTGATAAGGCATGGTAGATTTTATTTAGGTTTATACTTTTATAGGAAATCTAGAAGTTGTTTTATTATTAGAACTAAAACAATTAGACTTGACATGTTATTTATGAAGGAAAAATATATGTTTATATGTTTGTCTTTGGTATTTATATACATTAATTTCAACTACATGGATATTGTAGCTTTAATTCATCTGGTATTATAAATCTAAAATATAAAGGCAGTTGTGCCTTCATTTCACAAGATTTTATATTTTTTTCATAGATAGAAACTAAACTTCTTTTATTTGCAATGAGAGATAACTATAATAAGTAATCAGTTACATTTTTAAATTCTAGTCAGGCAAAATAATTGTATTTTTTTGCACTTGGATATTAACCCTTCAAGTAATTCAATATTTGTGACTTCTTAATTCATTATTGTCAATTTATTGAGGGAGTGGTACCATTTACTTTACTATGTACACCACTGGGGTATTATTTAATCACCACTGAGGAGCCTAAGCCCAAGGTGTAGAGCATTAATGTCTACATTACCACCTGAAAATAACTGGATAGTAATTACCAAAGTGAATCACATTATTTTAAAATGTTCTTCCCCAATTCTCTTCCCCAATTCAATCCCCCAATTGAAACTACTCAAGAATTTTATCCTCATTGCAGTACATTTCTTCTCTATAGGTAAGAACCAGATTAACAAAAGTTCATTAAGAGCAAGAAATGAATTGAATAAACTTCATGTAAAATCTCACTCAAATATTGGTTATATAGTCAGCATATCAGTAATGATATAAATGTATGTTGCAAAGGATATTTTTTGTGTCTTTCGTTATTTCTTAAGACAATGGTCTTTTTAAGATGATCAGTAACTCTCCATGATTATGGAGAACATGGTCATCTCTAACCAATGAATAGAGATGATATTAATAATCAATGATTTAGAGAATATCATTAATATAACTGAATAAATTCCAAAAAAAATTAAAAAATTAAAATAACAGAATTGAATTCTTTATGAAATTATTCTTTTTTAAATCTATGATAAACTTATTGAAGAACTTCTTATACTGGAACATTTTTTTACAAATATAAAGTCATTGGCTCATTTATTTTTATTTGTATTTTTTTATTTATTGTCTTCATTATTAGATCATAGCTGTGTACAATAGTGCAATTAAGGGGTACAATGTGCTGGTTTCATATACAATCTGACCTATTTTCATCAAACTGATTAACATAGCCTTCCTGGCATTTTCTCAGTTATTATAATGAAGACATTTGTATTCTGCATTTAGTAAGGTTCGCTTGTACCCTTCTAAGATGCACCGTAGGTGTGGCCCCACCAATTACCCTCCCTCCACCCCAACCTCCCTCCGCCCCTCCTTACCCTTGCCCCTTTCCCCATATTCTTGTGCTATAGTTGGGTTATACCCTTCATATGAAAGCTATAAATTAGCTTCATAGTAGGGCTGAGTACATTGGATACTTTTTCTTCCATTCTTGGGATACTTTGCTAAGAAGAATATTTTCTAGCTCCATCCATGTAAACATGAAAGAGGTAAAGTCTCCATCTTTCTTTAAGGCTGCATAGTATTCCATGGTATACATGTACCAGAGTTTATTAATCCATTCGTGGATCAATGGGCACTTGGGTTTCTTCCATGACTTAGCAATTATGAATTGGGCTGCAATGAACATTCTGATATAGATGTCTTTGTTATAATGTGATTTTTGGTCTTCTGGGTATATACCTAGTAAGGGAATTATAGGATCAAATGACAGGTCAATTTTTAGATCTTTGAGTATTCTCCAAACATCCTTCCAAAAGGAACATATTAGTGTGCATTCCCACCAGCAGTGTAGAAGTGTTCCCTTTTCTCCACTTCCACGCCAGCATCTCTGGTTTTGGGATTTTGTCATATGGGCTAATCTTACTGGAGTTAGGTGATATCTCAAAGTAGTTTTTATTTTCATTTCTCTGATGACTAAGGATAATGAGCATTTTTTCATCACTGTAGGCCTTGTGCCTGTCTTCTTTAGAGAAGTTTCTCTTCAAGTCCTTTGCCCACCCTGAGATGGGATCACTTGTTTTTTTCTTGCTAATACATTTGAGTTCTCTGTGGATTCTGGTTATTAAACCTTTGTCAGAGGCATAACCTGCAAATATTTTCTCCCATTCTGAGGGCTGTGTGCTTGCTAAACTTACTATGTTCTTGGCTGTACAGAAGTATTTAGTTTGATCAGGTCTCAGTAGTGCATCTTTGATACTGCTTCAATTGCCTGAGGAGTCCCTCTCATAAAATATTCACCAAGCCAATTCCTTCAAGAGTTTTCCTTGCACTTTTTTCTAGGATTTTCATAGTTTCATGTCTTAAGTTTAAGTCTTTAATCCAGTGAGAGTCTATCTTACTTAATGGTGAGAGGTGGGGATCCAGTTTCAGCCTTTTACAGGTCACTAGCCAGTTCACCAAGCACCATTTGTTAAATAGAGAGTCTTTTCCCCACTGAATGTT
>CAUYON010010072.1:0-22740 GCA_963573935.1 Arctocebus calabarensis | reverse complement strand
ACCCAGCAATCCAGATTAAGGAAGTTCTAGGTTAGGAAGTGATCACTACCAGGACTAACTTTGCTACCTCAGGGGCTCACCATGACCAGCTCTTTTCTGCTGAGCCTCCAATACAGTGTGTTTTTTTTTTTTTTTTTTTGGTAGAGACAGAGTCTCACTTTATCACCCTTGGTAGAGTGCCGTGGCGTCACACTGCTCACAGCAACCTCCAGCTCTTGGGCTTAAGCGATTCTCTTGCCCCAGCCTCCCGAGTAGCTGGGACTACAGGCGCCCGCCACAGCGCCCGGCTATTTTTTTGTTTTGCAGTTCGGCCGAGGCCGGGCTTGAACCCGCCACCTTCGGTATATGGGGCCGGCGCCCTACTCGCTGAGCCACAGGAGCAGCCCAGGGAGCATTCTTGAGATTCTTTACTAAGAAGAATGTGTTTCAACTCCATCCAGGTAAATTCAAAAGACGTAAAGTCTCCATCTTTCCCTGTGGCTGAATAGTATTCCATGGGATACATACACCACAGTTTGTTAATCCATTCACAGGTTGACGGGCATGTGGGTTGATCCACGACTTGGTAATTGTGAATTGAGCTGCTCAATACTAATATGAAACCAATATATAAACAACTACACACCCACACAAAAGATAAAACACCAATATCATCTAGTAAGGGGGAGGGGAGAAGGGGGGGGAAGGAAGGAGGTGGGAGGGGGATTGGCAGATCTCACCTAAAGTGCACAGTATGAGGGTGTTCAGCATGCCCCCCAGGTGAAGAGCTCAACCACAACTTGAACTTTACCTTAACAATTGAAAACAACGTAACCTAAACATTTGTACCCTCATATTAATTTGGGGAAAAAAAAAAAAAAAAAAAGCTAGGCTGACGCCACGGCACTCTACCTAGGGCAAGAGAGTAAGACTCTGTCTCAAAAAAAAAAAGAAGAAAAAGAAAAAGAAACTGAACTTTGGGCGGCGCCTGTGGCTCAAGGAGTGGGGCGCTGGCCCCATATACCGGAGGTGGCGGGTTCAAACCCTGCCCTTGCCAAAAACTGCAAAAAAAAAAAAAAGAAAGAAACTGAACCTTGCCAATAAGGATTGTGAGCTTGGAGTAGACCCTTCTGCAGTTCAGCCTCAAGACAAGCCCCCAGTCCTGGCCACACCCTTGAGTGCAGCCTATGAGACCCTGAAGCAGCGAAGCCCACAGAGTCACGCCCAGATTCCTGACCCCCAGAAACTGTGCAACGATTTGCACACACTTGTTGGCAGGAAGAGACCACCAATCCGATGGGACATAAGGCTGCAATGAGAATGAACCAACCACAGCTTCCTAAGATGAGGTGGCTGAATCTCACCAGCATCATGCTGAGCAAAAGAAACCATTTAGAAGATGGAATTAGTATGAGTCTATTTACATGAAGTTCAAAAACAAGCAGAACTAATCTCAGATAGTGGAAGTCAGAACAGAGGTTACCCTGGGGGTGAGTAGTAACAAGAAGTGGCGACTTTCAGGAGCGCTGGTGACATTTTGCTCCTCAAGCTGGGTTCCAGTTATATATTGGACAAAAATTCCTTAAGTGTACACTTAGGATCTGTGCATTTTTAATATGTATGTAATTTTCACTTAAAATTTTGTTAAATATACCACACTTTGAACTCACATAGCCAGAGTTCGAATCCGGGAGCCACCACTTATAAGATTTGTAACTGGGTAAGTTTCTTGTGACATGGGTTGGGCTAAGAATGAAACAAAACTGTGCATGACATGGAGGTTGGTACTGAGTTAGCCTTAATAAATATTAATACTAGCTGGAGTATTTTTTTTTGAATCAGAGTCTCCCTCTGCTGTCCTCAGTAGAGTGCTGTGGCATCACAGCTCACAGCAACCTCCAACTCTTGGGCTTAAGTGATTCTCTTGTCTCAACCTCCCAAGTAGCTGGGACTACAGGTGCCCACCACAACGCTCAGCTATTTTTTGTTGCAGTTGTCGTTGTTTAGCTAGCCCGGCCGGGTTCAAACCCTCCAGCCTCACTGTATGTGGTTGGTGCCATAACCACTGTGCTAATGTTAGCAGGTTTTGTTAACCACATTCATAAAATTTCATTGTCACCAACAAAAAAATAGGGGCATTGTGCCCAGATGCCCAGAAGTAGAATCTGTGAAGTTGTCCAGCAGGCAGCAGGTGTCAGCCCCTCCCCCAGGTTCTCAGGAATCACCTCTTGGTAATCCCCAAGGGAGGGGGCTTGTCCTATCTCTGCTATCCACATCCAGGAAGGTCACAGGGAAGCCAGATGGTTTGGGGCTGTTCAGAGACCAGGTCTGCTCTGGAGCAGGACTGAGTCTTGATGCTGATCACAACTTCTCCAGGGCTGCAATCCAGATTGAGATGGGGGAGCTCCTCTCAGAGCGTCAGAGAGAAAACAACAGACAATAATAATGGCAAACATTCCTGGAACAACCCTGTTGCACCAGGCACCGATCCACTGGTTTATACATAGCATGTGGGTCGCTACAAAAGTTTTGAGACAGGCTGTGTCACGGTCCATTATTTCTCTTCCAAGACACACAGTCGGCAGTGTCCTTTCTGATTCACCTGAGCAAGTTTCAATTTGCTCGGTTTATTGGTATTGCTGGGAGGGCTTCATTTGTATCTATCCACATGGATTTTATGTTTCTTGGTTTTTGTGTATCTCAAAACTTTTGTATGGACCCATGTAAACCATTTCATCCTTTCAGTCAATGCTGTTACTACCCCCATTTTACAGACGAGTTAAATGAGGCTCAGACAAAATAAAAACCAGGCTCATCACAGAGGGGATCAGCACTCTTGGCAGTTTTTGAGCAGAATGTACAGACTGACCCCCGCGGCAAAGCACAGGGAAACCTGGAACAAGTCCTCTGAAGACTAATTTCCAAGAGAAATGAATGGCCCAAGCCAGCACTAAATAGTCCATGTGAGACAAAGCGGCAACGTTTCCCCATTTTCTGCCAGGGGAGGGGTGAGGACAGCTGCAGAAAGCCTGGGGCACCAGTTATTCACTCCATAATTTGTAACTATTTTTATGCGTCTGTGTGCATGTGTCTGTATTTAAAAATCTGCACTTCCTAAGCTTATATGGTCAGGTTTGGACTGGGCTGGGGAGTTTCTAGCGGGCCCTCTGCTCTCTGTCATCCATCAGAGAGCAACAACTTGGCTGTTTTCTTGGGCTCTCTCTCTTTCTCTGGCTGTGTCCTCTGTTCTGCTGGCTCTCTCTCACTCACCAGAGGCAGAGGGAGACTCCCCACTCTCCTAGCTGGGCCTGAAGCCAGCATTCATTTCATGTTGGAATGCAAGGAAAAGGGAGGGGAGAAAAGGGTGGACTTTCCCTGACAGGACACCCCCAGGAAGGTGGCAGGGGAGAATGAGATTTTTACGAAGGCAGAAGTTCTGCGGGAAGGAAGCCCAGTGCCCTAGATCAGCAGGTGGGTGGCTGGCAGCCTGAGCCGCCCCCTCTGAGCTCACGCTCTTTTCTTCCATGTCCTGGGTGCTGCCTGGGCCGTCAGGATGGACAGGAGCGTGGCCTGCTCTGAAGTGAGAGAAAGCAGGTGCTGAGTATGTGTCATTCTGGGATGTGACAGCAATCACCCATGCTCCCCCCAGCGGAAATACCTTCCCTGTCACACTCATCTAGGTTCAAATTCTGCGAGATGTTCTCGTTGTGTGACCTTGGGCACATTCCTCTACATCTCTGAGCCTTACTTCCCACAATACAGACTTGGCAGCTACCCAGAGCTCAATAAAACAGATTGATTATAGGCACTGCCAAGAAGCCCAAATAATCTAGAAACATCTATATTTTTCTTCTTCAGAGGCAGTTATTTTTAATACCTCATCATTGTTTAATTACAAGATTCACCTTTCTTGACAGCTTAGGAAATGATATCATAATGCCTGGCGTTACTGAGCTGTATTATTTTCCTTTTTTTTTTTTTTTTTTTTCTGTAGAGACAGAGTCTCATTTTGTGGCCCTCGGTAGAGTGCCGTGGCGTCACACAGCTCACAGCAACCTCCAAGTCCTGGAGTTAGGCTATTCTCTTGTCTCAGCCTCCCGAGTAGCTGGGACTACAGGCGCCCGCCCCACAACACTCAGCTATTTTTCTGTTTTTGCAGTTCGCCATGGCTGAGTTTGAACCCGCCACCTTCGGTATATGGGGCCAGGGCCCTACTCGATGAGCCATAGGCGCCACCCTGTTTTCCATTTTTAACATGAAAGTGAATCATAAGGAATCAGGTTTGGAGAATTTTACATGCCCTTGGGATAACAGCGGCATCCTGAGGAGAAAGATTTGGCAATTTCTGCTCCAGTGAGTCTGAACGGTGACCTTGCCCTTGGTTCAGGGTTTCTTCCCTGAGAATTCAAATGACAGCAGCACACCGTCTCCAAGGCCTGGTCAGGAGGGGCCACGGGCTCTTCCAGCTCACAGCCAACTTGGGTGTCATTAGAGTCTGGCTAGTGGTGAGCAAGTTAGTGTTCTGGGCTCACGTTGAGGACAAGAGTTTGACTAAAGACAAGCGTGAGGGGCAGGGGAGCGGTGGGGTTTGTGTGCAGGCCTGGGAAGCCGGCTAGAAAAGCCATCATCCTGGGGTAAGGACAGGTCAGCTCAGCAGCGCTCAGAGGCCAGGAGGCCAGGCTGTAGGAGGGTGGCAGGGGCTTACCCCTGCTCAATCATCCACGCAACAGTCCTATTTTCTGTTAGCATAGCAGCAAATAAAACAGGAACAAATCCCTGCCCTTCTGAAGTTTAAATTTTTTTTTTTTATTTTTAGAGACAGAGTCTCACTTTATCACCCTCAATAGAGTGCTGTGGCATCACAGCTCACAGCAACCTCCAACTCCTGGGCTTAGGCAATTCTCTTGCCTCAGTCTCCCCAATAGCTGGTAATACAGGTGGCACCTGCCACAATGCCTGGCTATTTTTTTGTTGCAGTTTGGCTGGGACCGGGTTTGAACCCCGCCACCCTCGGTATATGAGGCCGGTGCCCTGCTCACTGAGCCACAGGCACCGCCCTTGGAATTTAAATTCTAATAGAGATGTGGGAGGGAGACACAAAAACCAACATAAACAAATAAAAGAAACAGTAGTTAGACGATGGTAAGAAATGCCTTAGTTCATTTTTGTTGCTATAAAGGAAAACCTGGGCCCGGGTGGGGTGTCTCATGCCTGTAATCCCAGCATTTGGGGAGGCTGATTGCTTGAGGCCAGGAATTTGAGACCACCCTGGACAAAAAAGTAAGACCCCTGCCTTTAAAAATTATTTTAAAATTACCCAGGCATGGTGACTGTGCTTCCAGCTCCTAAAGAGGCTGAGGCAACAGGATCACTTGAGCCCAGGAGTTGGAGGTCACAGCCAGCTATGATGGTGCCACCGCACTCCAGCCTGGGCAACAGAGAGAACAATAGTCCTATTTACTGTTGTGGCTCTAAAAAAATAAATAAATAAATGCGTGTCAACAAAGGGAATACCTGGCTCCAGGTAATTGATGAAGAAAAGAGGTTTATTTGGTTATTTGCCGGCTGTATAAGAAGCCAGCATCCGCTGCTGGTGAGGAGTTCAGGCTCCTTTCACTCCGTGGAAAGCAGAAGGTGCAGTAATCACAGGGTGAGAGAGGAAGAGAGAGAGACCAAGAAGGTGACAAATTCTTCTCAACAACCAGCTCTCACAGGAACTGACAGCAGGAACTCATAAGGCCACGCCATTCATGAGGGATCCACCCTCACGACCAAATGCCAGCCACTAGGCTCCACCCCCAAGACTGGGCTTCAAATTTCAACTTGAAATGTGGAGTCAGATTTCCCGATGACAGCAAGTGGTAAAAAGAAAGGCAGAGGGCGAGCATGTTGGCGGTTCACTTTGTTCGGATGCGCTTTGCTGTTTTTATGTGCTCTGTCCTTGTTCCTTAGGTTTGGTGACGGTTGTGGTAGGCGCCTGTACTCCCAGCTGCTTCGGAGGCTGAGGCAGGAGGATCACTTGTGCCCAGGAGTCTGAGGTTGCTGTGAGTTCTGAGGACACCACTCCACTCTACCCAGAGTGACAGAGTGAGACCCTTCCGCAAAAAAGGAATTAAAAAGATGGCATGGGGGTAGGGGAGGTTGGATATGCACTCCAGCCCCCCAGTCCTGTGCTCACTGGGCAGAGGGCTTCAGGAGGTTTTGTTGGGTTTTTTCCCCCCTTTTATTTTTGGTTGGCACGTAGTCATTGCACATACATATGGGATACAGAATGATGCTTCATTACAGGTATACAACTGAGTAACGCTCAAATCAGAGTAATTAGCACACCCATTACTTCAAACATTTATCATTTCTTTGTGTTGCAAACATTCAAAATCCTCTCTTCTAGCTTTCTGAAAATATGCAATAAATTCCAGTTAACTATATCCACCCTACTGTGGTGCAGAACGTCAGAACTCTCCTCCAATCGCCTGTAATTTAACTGACCTCTCCCTCCCCCTTCCCCTGACCCTTCTCGGCCTCTAACGCCTACAAGTCACTCTCCACTTTCCTAAGCTCAAATTAGCTCCCACATACCAGTGAGATCATGCAGTATTTATCTTTTCTGTGCCAAACTTACTTTGCTTAGCATAATATCCTCCAGGCTCAACAAGATTTCTCCCTTTTTTATGGCTGAATAGTATTTGGTTGTGGACCCCAGGCTGATCCCACACCTTAGCTACTGTGACTAGGGCTGCGGTACACATGGCGATACAGCATCCTTCTGATACGCTGATCCGAGCAAGGGGCTTCTCAGGATGAGTGACTAACCCAGGTCCACTGTGGGGCCACTGCCTGTCACTTTATAGGGAGTTGGGATGTTCACAGAGATAAAGCAAAAGAATGAATAACTCTATCAGTTTCCCCAAGGAAGGGCAGAGGGGCAGAGTTGCGGGCTTGGAAATTCTCGTTATTTCGAAATTGTTCACCCCATCCTTCCCCCAGTCCCCATCCCCACGCCCCCCAGGTGGTGACCTCTCAGCCTACCCCACTCTCTGGTCTGTCACAGACAGGACTAGAGATGTGGGTGAGGCGCGGGAACTAACCTCCAAGCCTCGGCCAAGTTCAACCCCCTCAACTTGACACGCCACCTGCCCCCGCGGCCCTCCACGCACCGGGCTCAGAGAGAGGGGCGATAGGAAGGATGCGGGGGTCCAATCCCCGCTCTGCTCCTTCCTCGCTGTGAGCCCCTGGGACGCTCGTGTGACAGCCAAGCCTCTGTTCTCCCGACCTGCGACACCGGGCTCGGGAGTCCCAGCAATGCGCGGCAGGGGGCGGCCCGCGTAGGCGCTCCCGGAGCCGCCCTCGCCCCCCACCCCTGCAGCCGCCGCGCAGGCCACGCCCCTCACCCGCGGGGGCCCGACGGGCGGAGCGTTGCCATGGCGACGCGCGTACACAGGCCGGGCGGGCGCGCGGGGTGAGGGCCGCGGGCTGGAGACTCCGCGGGAGCGCGGCCTCGCCCCGGAGCTGGCCCGGCGCCTCCCGAGCGGGCGGGGCTCTCGGCGGAGGTCGGGGCGTGGGCTTCCTCCTCCCGCCAGGTGAGTGCGGCGCGGGCAGGGCCGGCGGGAAGACCGCAGGCAGCATGCGACCAGCACAAGGGCTGTACAGGCGCAGAGGCTGCTTCCTCGGCCCCTCCTCTGGGGTCTCCCCAGGAACACCCCGGAGGAGCAGCCAGGACACCACCCCTTCCTCCCGAAGTGCAGCCCCCGCCCCGGCACCGGAGGGGTCCTGGCCTTGCCACTCTTGGATGCCCTGTGGGGTACAGCTGGGATTAGTGGGGCGCCCCTGCTGACCCTGACTTAGAGGGAGACGCTCTCACCTAACCTCTCCCCTCTCACATACAACCTGGAGGAACTTCCACAGCTCCCAGATCACTTAAGGCCTTGGAGCCCAATAGAAGTTTTGCTTTGGTAGCTCAATTCTCACCCATCTGTGGTCAGGGGAGAGTGTAGATAACTGAAGCTTTTTTGTTCTTGACTGTAGTTGGTGATCAATGACATTAAAAACTAGTTTACAGACTTCAGCACATTTACATCCTTTTCGACAGTGTTTTCAGGTAAGCAGGTGACTGCACAAGGCAAGATTAAAGTGGAGAAAGATAGTCCAACCCAGACAGTTAAAGAAACAGACTGTAAGTTTTTCAAAATGTCATCTAGGGCAGGTACAGAAGGGGAAAATGAAAAGCAGTCATCATCAAAGATTCCTAAGCTGCGGTGATTCACTTTATGGCCTCATTTCGTATTTTCATTCATTCAGCAAATAACTTATTGAACATCCACTACCTGGCAGCTCTGGGGGTTAGAGATGGCATAATGAACAAAACTGTCAGAACTGGGAAGGATCTGAGCTGTTACCATACTTGCAAGCTAACTGAGCCAGGCTGGAACTGCTTAACAGATGCTGGCAGAAGACTGGAGACTTCATGGCTAGAGACAAAAGGTCTTTATTATTCACAGCACGACAGGCAGCCAGAGCTTCATGTTTGCATTGGTTTCCCCTGGCCCTGCAAGCCTCTCAGGGGATGCAGAACAGCCCAGGTGGGAGCTGCCGCACACAGTGGCCCGATGTCCCCCAGCTAAGGAACCCCAAGATTTTAAAAGGACTGCTAGCAAACCTGCCTAACTTTTGCTCCTGAAGCAATATCTTTATCATAAACAAATCTAACCTCTGCTCTGGAGGAGGCACTACTCCAGGATGTTTGCCCTCCAAATGTCCTTGGAAAGATTTTCTTCAGATTAAAGACAATCTTTCAAAGGACAAACATAAGAAACTTATGGGAATTCGCTACAAAAATAGCGCAACCCTAGCTCTCTTGGACCATACAGTGAAAGGCACAAAAATAGCAAACGCGTAACTAAGTAAAGGGGCAGGAAAATGGCAGAAAAATAAGTCCAAGGGGGAAAATTCAGCAGATACTTGCCAGCTAGACAATGAGATGACAGAGATGTCTTTAGGTAGAATGGTCAGGTGTTCACACCGAACGGAGAGAAGGCACCAGCCATGGAAACGTCTGGAGGAAGAGCTAAAAGACAAATTAGCAAATTGTCTTGAGTTCTGGAATTTACTCTGGTGGCATTTCCTGTGGTTTTCCCACAGAAGAGATAATTTCCTGCAAGTTCGCTTTAGATTAATTAGGCTGGAATGTGGTGCTTGATAATGTCCTCTGCGACCGAATATTAATAACTCAGGCAATTTGATGGCAACAGGGCATGGTTCTTTTGTAAAAGGAAATGTCTTTTCCCCTCTCCTAATGACCGTGAACTTAATAAAATTCCTGTCTCATGAAAGTGTCAGTATTTGTGGACGTGGAGGGGTTGCCCGTAGACTTTAGGGTTTACAAACTATCTGGCTTATTTAATTCCTCATATCCTTAAGTAGGGTCTTTTCTTCCTTTCAGAGGATAGAATCCTGGTTTTGAGGACTTTCTGTCTTTGCATGGCCTGAGTGTCAACCGACAGTGCAACCCTTTCCCCCACACAGGGGCAATGGAGAAGTAAGCAGTTGAGCTGCCCAAATAGGGATTATACGGTAGTTAGTAACACGTAAAGGTCAGTCCTCTCCCTGCCATTACCACTAGGTGACCTTAACCCCTCTGAGTCTCAGCTTCCTCATCTGTGAAGTAGGAATAGTAATGACATCCACCTTCCAGCAGGGTGGCTGTGAGGATGAAAAGAGTCATTGTGTATTCAAGGATAAGTGCCTGGCACTTACAAGGGACTCAGTAAATGATGACAGTCATAACCATGTAAAACAGAACCAGCCCTGAGAATCTACCACTGCCACACTGTCACAACTGGATGATTTTGGTTTTTATCCATAGTTGAATACCTGTGCATGGCAGTGACTCTTCGGCTGAAAAGAAAAAAAAAAGAACTTGTTCTTTGACATGGGATTGGGATGGACGATGTCACTCTGGGTACCTGCCCGTCTCAAGTTAGAATTCAAGCATCTCGATGAATTATTGTTAGCCTTTTATTTTCTAAAGTCACTGAAGTATTGGTTTTTAAAAAGCAAGAAAAGCGTCAAAATATAACACGGATGGATGAATGGATAGATGGGTAGAAAAGAAGTATGTGATAAAGCAAACGGCGAAATTCCAGTTGTAGAAACTAGGTGCTGGATCTGTAGACATTCGCTGTCCTCTTTTATTTATTTATTATTTATTTATTCTTTTTTTTTTTTTTTTTTTTTTTGCAATTTTGGCCAGGGCTGGGTTTGAACCTGCCACCTCTGGCATATGGGGCCGGCACCCTACTCCTTTGAGCCACAGGTGCCACCCTTTTTAATTTTCATTTTTTTTGGCAGAGTCTTACGTTGTTGCCCTCGGTAAAGTGCCCTGGCGTCAGCTTACAGCAACCTCAAACTCCTGGGCTCAAGCAATTCTCTTGCCTCAGCCCCCCAGTTAGCTGGGACTAAAGGCGCCCACCACAACCCCTGGCTATTTTTTTAGAGATGGGGTCTTGCTCTGGCTCAGGTTGGTCTCGAACCTGTGAGCTCAGGGTAATCCACCTGTCTCGGCCTCCCAGTGTACTAGGATTACAAGCGTGAGCCACCAGGCCCAGCCAACTGTTCACTTCTTTAAACTTGTCTGTATGTTTGACATTTTCATAGTAAAATGTTGGGGAAAAATACGTGCAGGGTCCCGATCACTTAGCCAAGCTATAGTCTAGGTATTTTGCCTTTAGAGAGCATCCTTTTTGGATCTATCAGCATCTATCATGAATAGATGAAGAACCGCAGCAATTTAAAAAGTAAAGTATTATCTCGTGCCTGCTTCAGTGACTGACTCCTTAGGGAACTCTATAAAAAGCTTAGGGTTCCTTAGATCAGGGTTTGAGGAGCCGATCTTAATGGCAGTCATAGAAGTAGTAAAAGGAGCGTTCGGTGCATGCCAGACACCATTCTAGGTATTTCATCTGTATCATTCTATTAAATCTTCACAAAAACTAATTTAACAGATGAGGAAATGGAGGCCCAAGAGAGAAGTAAGTAACTCATTCAAGGCCACAGAGCTAGTGAGCGATGGGTTAGGAACTTTGAACTTGAAGACTTGACATGTCAGATAATTAACTTGATACCAAGCTTAGTAGGAGATGGAAAGCAATTATCAGCAGGATTCAGATTTGCTGTTGGTTGTTTTGGCGTTTGTTTGGGTCCTGAGTTAAGATATGTCCTCTGTTTGGTGATTAGAACCAAGCTCTTCTGTGCTAGATGTCGCTATTGGAAAAGATTTTCTAATATCTAATGTCTCAAAACATGCAGAAAGGCCTTTGTGACCAGTGTTAAGTCATCCATGCACTGCCAACTCAGCTGCCACCTCCCTTGGACATGGCGCTATGGTATATTTTATTCGTTCTAAGTATGATGTTGTTTTATAATTACAAGACTGTATTATCCTAATACGTATCTTTCTGAAAACCTTATATAGGGAAAACAGAGAGAATGAAAGCCTACCTAAAGAGCGCAGACGGCTTTTTTGTCCTAAATAAAAGTACTACAATTGGGAGGCATAAAGATTCAGACCTTGTTTTAGAGGTAAGAACTGTTCCCACCTGTTCCCTCTCCAGCCCTGCCCTCCCGCCATCTTTATTTCTCTCTGGGAGCAGAATATAAAGATAACACACGTCTCTCCTTGAAGTGCAACCAATAACCAGTTGCTTGACATACTGTGTTTCCCTGGTGTCCGTAGAGAGGCTGAGCGCAGTGCAGAATGCGATGTGCCCTTTGTCCTTTGCAGAACACAGTCTGGAGATGTCCCACCTGTCATCCCCTCCCTGTTATCCTGTGGGGTGTTTGGGAGGTGGGCACAGGGCCAGGGTGTGGACCTGCACCTTACTCTGGGCTAGGCCTCTCTTGCTTTCCAAACCCCTTGAGACTGTCGTGGACTCCTTGGAGTGTTGGAGCCCAAGGAGTTCCAAGCAGTAAATCAGGGCATGCCCTGGGCTTAGCCTCAGCCATCTTTCAATTCATTTCATTCTCTGAATGAGCTGTGGTGTGGTCATAACTAAAGCCTCAGCTCGTTGACAGCCAAGGAAGTTGGAAGAAAGAGAAGAATAATAAAAACAGTGGCTTTGAGCCTTTTCAAATATTGAGGGGGGTTAAAATATCAAAATGGACAGAGAAAGCAATGCAATTAATTTATAACTACGAAAAGCAGGTCTCTTTCAGATAATAGACTTTTTTAACCCTTTATTTGGAAATTATACCCTTTACTTAGTTCCCCCCAATGGTTACAAGTAAACCAGGAAATCGACATTGGTATAGTGTGTATAATTCTATATCATTTTATCACATTGTAGATTTATGCTGAGCAATCCATATATAAAGCTATTCCATTATCAAAGATCTCCCCTGCGATATCCCTTTGTAGCTACAATATCTTTTTCCCCACCATCCCTCACCCCTGAAAACCACTAATCTGTTCTGACTTATCATTTTGAAAATGTTATATGTATAAATGAAATTATGCAGTGTGTGACTTTTCTTTCTTTTCTCTTCTTTGTGTGTGTGTGTGTGTGTGAGAGAGAGAGAGAGAGAGAGAGAGAGACAAGATCTCACTAGGTCAAAGGCCTTCAACAAGGTTGAAGTGCAGTGGCATCATCATAGTTCACTGCAACCTCAAATGCCTGGGCCAAGCAATCCTCCTGCCCCAGCCTCCCATGTAGCTGGGACTATAAGTGTTTTTGTAAAGACAGAAAATAGAATGTTTTATGTTGCTCAGGCTGGTTTCAAACTCCTGGACTCAGGAATACAGGGTTGGCCTCCCAACCTCCCAAGAGTCCTGCCTTGGCCTCCCAGGGTGCTGGGATTACAGGCATGAGCCACTGTGCTTGGCAGTGTGGCCTTTTAAGACTGAGGATTTGTTCCTTTCTGTTCAGTGTCAAGTCTATGAACAGTTCACCAAGTCCTTGATCTTGAAGATTTTCTCCTGTGTTTTCTTCTGAAAGTTTTAGACTTTTATACTTAAATCTATGATCCATGATGAGTTAATTTTTATATATCATGTGAGCTTTAGGTCAAGGTTCTTTTTCTTTCTCTTTTTTTTGGCCTATGTATATCCAGTTGTCTTTCTTGAAAAGACGGTCCTTTCTGCATTGAATTGCTTTTGCGTTTTGTTTTGTTTTTTTGCAGTTTTTGGACGGGGCTGGGTTTGAACCTGCCACCTCCGGTATATAGGGCCAGTGCCCTACTCCTTGAGCCACAGGTGCTGCCCCCTGCTTTTGCATTTTTATTAAAAATTATTTGGCTATACTTGTGTGAGGGCTACTTTTGAGTTCTCTGTTATATTTCATTGATCTGTGTGTCTGAACCTCTACCAATATGATGTAGTCTTGGCTACTATAAATCGGACAGAGAGAGTCCTCTCATTTTATTCTTCTTTTTCAAAATTGTTTTACCTATTTTAGCTCCTTTGCCTGTAAGTTTTAGAATAAATCTCTCTATATTTATAAAATAGCTTGCTGGGATTTTGATAGAAATGCTATTTAAACCTATATGTCAATGTGGAAAGAATTGATATTTTACTATGTTTGTTTTCCATTCCATGAAGATGGTATGTTTCTTCTTCAGTTTTTGTTCATGAGTGTTTTGTAGCTTTAATCATATAACAAAGATTAGATTTATGCTTAAGTATTTCTTGGTTAGATTTATGCTTAAGTATTTCTCTTCTTTTTTTTTTTTGCTAGCTACTGATAAATAGTATCATACTTTTAATTTCAATGTCGACCTGTTCATTGCTGGTATACAGAAATGCAGTTAATTTTTTATTTTCATTTTTATTTGCTTATCAAAGTGATGGATACTTAACAGAAATACAGTTGATTTTTTTGTATGCTTATGGGGTATTGTGCAATCATGACTGAATTTTCTATAAGGTTTTTTGTAGATTTCTTGGGAGATGATATGTAAATAACAATGTCATCCCCTGAAAATAAGAACAATTTTATTTTTCCCTTTTTTTTTGAGACAGAGCCTCAAGCTGTCACCCTGGATAGAGTGCTATGCCATCACAGCTCACAGCAACCTCCAATTCCTGGGCTCAAGTGAGTCTCCTGCCTCTGCCTCCCAAGTAGCTGGGACTATAGGCGCCTGCCACAACGCCTGGCCATTTTTAGGTTGCAGCCGCTATTGTTGTTTGGTGGGCTGGGCTGGATTCGAACCTGCCAGCTCAGGTGTACGTGGCTGGCGCGTTAGCCTGTTGAGCCACAGGCACCGAGCCTATTTTTACCTTTTTGATCTGCGTATGTTTAATTTCCTTTTCTTGCCATATCGCATTGGCCATCTAATACTCTGTTGAGTAAGAGTGGTGAGAGCAATATAAATCTTTATATTTGCTTTGTTTCTGATTTTAGGAGAAAAGCATTCAGTCTTTCACCATTAAATATGGTGTTAACCCTATATATACCCTGAGACTAAAAGCCTAAAGGGGGAGACGGGGAAAGACCAGGAGAGAAACGGAGAGAGCTTTTCTCTCCTTACTTGAATTCTCTCTCTCTACCAGGAGCTTTAGTGTTTTCTGTATTCTTTTCTGTAAATAAATTCTTACTACTGGAAAAAAATATATATATATGGTGTTAACTGTAGGTTTTTTGCTGATCATTTTTATCAACTTGAGAAAGTAACCCTTCTATTTCTAGTTTCTGAGAGTTATACAGGTTCGAGAATAATTCAACTTACCTACACTTGAGATTCTTATCCAGGATGTGGTCTGCTGACAAGAACACACACATGCAACTGTTCAGTGCACAAAGTGGGAAAAACAAAGAAAAAGATTTGCAATTTCCTCTGCATCATAAAGAAAGATAAATTTTTAGTGATTCACTTCCCGTACAGTAGAGACAGGGATCTCTGTTTTGAACCTGATTATGATATTAGAAAACTATAATAATTTCTAAAAGCACAAGCTTTGGAGAGGGATCTAAACTTGAACCTCTTTAGGTTCAAGACGATTACTTAATCACTCAGAGCTTATTTTTCCCTGTCTGTGAATCACTTACCTCCCAGGGTGGGTGTGGGTATTAAATGAGAAAATGCATATAAAGTGCCTGGCACAGGGTGCTAAGGAGAGGACACTATGGTCATTATTATGATCACAACCCATGGAGACTGAAAGGATTTCTCAGGGGGGCACCCACCGATACTAACAAACTAGGAACTAAACAGGAAAAATATTATATAGGCAGAAATAGAGTTGCATTTATTGTATAAAAACAATTGACTGCTTACTGCTCCTTGACCTTAGTTTAAAAAGTAAGTCACCGCCGTCAGCAACAGTCACATTGATTTATGAAGGAATCAGTTGCATTTCCAGAAGCTTCCGTTGGCTCCCTGGAGGACAGATGCTACATGAATTGCCAAATGCTTCGTGAATAGACTTTTAATGGGTTTTTCTGTCTTCTCTTGGACAAATCCTCCTCCCAAAGCTCACATCATTTGGGAGAGGAGATTTGCTTTAAGAAGGGATGTAGGGGACACAGATCTGTTTTGAAAAACTGAAACCTATCAGCATGTCAGTATATTTCAGTTTTCTAAGATAAGATGAGGTGGAAATTACCTGTCTGCTGCCTTCCTAGGGATTTCTGATTAACCTAAGAATCTTGCTCGATCACTAATAACTCAACGATCAATCTATCACTTGTGTTATTTGTTACCCTAGAAGTTATTCCATTAATAACTCATACATACTCATAATAATACATCTCAGGAATCTAAAATTAAAAAAAAAAAAAGCCTTGAAATGACCCAGCCATTACACTTAACAAATAAAAAAGGGGACAGTTTGTTTACCTGGATAAATCCTAAAGATTTTGAATCCTTTCTTCTAAAGATCTAAATTTATTTGCAAGGCTGATATATCATTTTCATCATCCATATGCTATTTTGAAATCAATTACATTTTCTGATAATGGAAGGTAGTTACACATTTATTGTTCATTTGTTTTTTTAAACTGAGGGAAAGCAAAGTATAAGGAAGAAAACAAAAGTCAGTTTGTAATCGTATGACTTAAGAATAGTCAATATTGATATTTGCACGGGTTTGCCCTCCAGACTTTTTTCCTGCATCCTGTAAAAAGTATTTCTCCCTAATGGCAATAGGAAGCTTTTATTTTTAAATTAGACCCTTCACTTACTTTCTTCTACTGGTTAAGAACTAGTTTTCGCTGTTATTACCACTCATTCATTCCGCAAGTATTTACCTGGAGCCCCAGCACTGAGGCAAGTCTGGGAATACAGCAACACATGGTCCTTGCAATCAGGAAGCTGCTAGGAGAGAGATACGTGGGATGAAGGATCCCACAAAAGCGGGAATAGTTATGTGCCAGCATTGCAGTGCTAAAGGGAAGGAACAGGAAGGGGGAGAAGGACTTAATTAGACAGAGGGGGGAGGAACAGTGTGTGCAAAGGCCCTGGGGCAGAACAGTGGATAGTGAGCCTGATAGACTGAAAGAAAACCAGGGCGCCCACAAGTCAGAGAGGGAAAGGAAACAGGTAAGGGGCAGGCAGGACTACTTCATGCCACCATAAGGACCTTGGGCTTCATCTGAAGGACGGGGAGAAGGCATTGAAGGATTTCCAGCAAGCGGGAGCCTGTGTTTTGAAATAGCCACTCTGGCTGCTTCCTGCAGGAATGCCCTTAAAATCTCCCCCCTGACCAGCCCCTCATTTCAGAGCTAGACCTTGGGATTATGGTCCAAACGGTGTGAGATGGTCTGTGAACTGCCCATTTTAGAGTTGGATGTGGCCATTATATAAATGCTGATGAGAAAGGGGCTCCATTCTTCCATAATGTAAACTTGTAGTTGCTGGATTTTTCATATGCATTAATGCACTTGTTAACAGGAGGCCCTAGACGTCCTGACACCGTGGGTTTTGGGGGACCAGGAATCTGCCCATTTCTCTGCCCTGGAGCGCCCTCCCTCTCACCTCTCCATCTCCAGGGCGTCTTCCCTTCTGATGTCCAGGCAGTTCCTGTTTGGTCTCTCTTTTTTTTTTTTCCTTGTTGTCGACTATTTGAATAAACTTTGTCCTGAAGAAAAGAAGCAAAAGTTAAAGAAGAGAGAGCTGACCCCCTCCTATTCAGGGTCAGCTCAGGGCCAGTGGAGGGTAGCAATAAAGGACAGAAAGTGCAGGAGTGAGGGAGGGGGTGCTCAGAGGCTCCTGCTGCAACCCCACCCTTTCCAAAGTCCTGCTGGCTGGTTCCCTTCTCAGTAGGAAACGTTCTCTATTGCACCATCAGTCCCTTCTAATGTGGGACCAGAGGATCAGGGCTCAAGACTGATTTAGCAAGCATACCACAACCCAATCAGCCCAATAAGTTGCATCCCTCTGCCCAGCCCCTGCCATTTCTGGGCAGCCTAGAATAACAGAACCTCAGAGCCTGTATCATAACTCTTTATTATTATTAAACAGTACTGCACTGATGACCTTTTACTTCCCTGTTTTACGGGTGTGTGAGTCCACGTGCTGTGTCAAAGGGCAGCTATGTCCATCCAGCAAAGGCTTACAGGGCTGGTCTCTACCAGCAGTGGGTCTGCCCCCTCCCCAGCAGAATGCAATACCCTGCTCTTGGATCCTTGCTCATCTAAGAGGTGAAATGCAGTATCCCTGTCATTCGCATTTGCATTTCTCTTACTAGGAGTGAACCCTCAAGTTTTGAGAGACAAGGTGACAATGGGCCTGGATAAAGGTGTTTGACCAACCTCCTTGGGCCTGCAACAAAATCCATGGAAGGAAGCGGGCCTGGAGGAAGCCCAGTTGCCCACACTTCCGTCTGTGCACACTGGCTGGCCTTCCTGCCCAGCTCCACCCCAAGCAGTGTTTGTTCAATGAGTCTTGCGTGGTCTCATCAGCTTCCATCGGGTCCTACTCTGTCAGAAAGATGGTGGCTGCCAGGCCAGTTAGAGTGGGGAGTTATCCTTTAATGGCACAGAGTTTCGGTTTCCTAAGATGAAGAGTTCCATGGATGGATGGTGGTGATGATGGTTCAGCAGTGTGAATTTCCTGAATGCTACTGAACTGTACACTAAGAAACGGGGATGGTAAATTATATGTTACATGTATTTTGCTATAATTAAAAAAAAAGACATTATGATCAAGTCTTTTTCTCAGACCTCTCCGTCTCTTTGGAGTTGCCTGTTGTGGCCAGCTATAAGTTGAATCATGCAATGTTTATCTTTCTGTGACTGACTTCCTGGAGCATAACGTCCTGAATGTTCATCCATGCTGGGACGTGTGTGTCCTTCCTTTTTTTCCCCTTCCTTTTGAAGACTGAGTAACATTCCATTATGTGTATATCCCAAATTTTGTTTATCCATTCATCTGCTGACGGACACTTGGGTGAGCTGCTTCTGTCTTTTGGCTGTTGCAAATAAATAATGCTGCCGTTGAAAGCAACTTTACAGGCATGGCACCTGTGGCTTAACGGGCTAAGGTGCCAGCCACATACACCCGAGGTGGCAGGTTCAAATCCAGCCCAGGCCCGCCAAACAACAATGAAGGCTGCAACCAAAAAATGGCCGGGTGTTGTGGCCGGCACCTGTAGTCCCAGCTACTTGGAAGGCAGAGGCAAGAGACTCGCTTGAGCCCAGGAGTTGGAGGTTGCTGTGAGCTGTGATGACACTGCACTCTATCCAGGCAGCTTGAGGCTCTGTCTCAAAAAAATAAAAAAAGAAAGAAAGCAGCTTTACAAATACCTCTTCAAGACCCTGTTTTCAATTCTTATGTACCCAGAAGTGGAATTGCCAGATGATATTGGTAATTATTATTATTATCATTATTTTCTGAGACAAAGTCTATGTCACCCTGGTGTCACAGCTCACAGCAACCTCAAACACTTGGACTTAAGTGGTTCTCTTGCCTCAGCCTCCCAAGTAGCTGGGACTACAGGGACCGCTACAATGCCCAGCTATTTTGCTGTTTTTGTAGTTGTCATTGTTTAGCAGGCCCTGATGTATGTGGCCCATGCCCTAACCACTGAGCTATGGGCAGAAAGCCAGGTAATCCTATTTTCTGAGGAAACACCATACTGTTTTCCATGGTGGCCGTACCATTTTACATTCCCACTAATTTGAGCATCACAGTTCCGATTTCTTCACATCCTCACCAACACTTGTTATTTTCTGTTTTGGAGTTGGTTTTTTTTAAATTGTTTTTTATTAAATCATAACTTTGTACATTGATGCATTTATAGGGTTCAAGGTAACGCTTCAATATACAATGTGAAATGCCTACATTGAACTAAGTAACACATCCATCCTAATTATACTTTCTTAATAGTTTTGAAATATACCATTGCATCATGCTATGTTTTTTTTTAATGTAGTAGTTCAATATAAATATAGTAGTTATCCTAACGGGTATGGAGTGGAAGATCATGAATATTTTGAGTAACACAAAACAGCAACAGTTCACACGTGCAGACGGATCATTAGATATCTATCCTGACTTTATCCCAGATGGTATTTTACTTTATTCCAGATAAAATCACATGAGATGTGTAGAGGCCGCCTGTGTATTATAGAACTGTGTCCTCAAAACAGCCTTCTGGGATTGGAAGCATTATTGTTATCCTCATGTAAAGATGTGCACCACGGGGCTCAGAAAAGTTAAGTAGCTGTCGGCAAAATTGCAATGGAGAGGCTGAGTTTCAGACATGGGGCTGACTCAAAGCTTCTAGAGAAAGACGTTTCATTATTTGGGAGAACATCTAAAAATCTAAACATCTGAAGTTTCTTGTGAGTTAATTGAGATAATAAGGCAGTGACTAAGCTAGGAAAATTCCACAGTTTAGAATCTTAAATGACGTTCGTCCGCAGGACAATGAAAGAGATTTTCTGGTGATTCTCACCGTCCCAAAGAGCCGCGGTGGCGCCCTCTAGTGTGCAGTTTGGGTAAAGAGGAAACGTTGACCCAGGCTGTGCTGGAGCTGCAGTGGGGGGGACCCTCAAGGATCTGGTCTGGGCTGTTGGGGACAGTTCTTCACGCTTGAGCCTCCTGTCTAAAGAGGATTTCCCAGGCAGAGCAGACAGGAAGGGACACTCCACGTATAAGAAACAGCGTGTGCAAAGATGTGTGGTGAACCATTCATGTTTTAACTTGTTCGGAAGATGGATCCTCCGCCTCAAAAGAAAGGCCTTTCATCCGGAGAGGAACTGATTGTCTTTGTAAGCTGGGAGAGAACTCTGGCAACAGCAGCCAGAATAGGCTCTGGGCTGGGTCTACAGGAGGGTGGTCAAGGGCATGAGCTGGGGCACAGGACCCTGCACCTGTCCCGGCTCTGCCTGCTAAGTTGAAGGATCTCGGGCAAGTTACCTGCCATTCTCAGCAGCGACTTCCGTGTGTGTACCATGGGGACCACTGCAGTAACTCCGTCATGAGACAGAACCGTGAAACATGCAGGGCAGTGCCTGGCACGTGGCAACTATCGTAGCAGATTTTGGTTATTGGATTAGTTTTTCTGTTTAAAACAACATAAATTTGTTTTCTTGTGGTTCTGTCGGTGGAAAGTCTGGGTGAACTCAGCAGGCTCCCCTGACCTTGGTCACCTGGCCTCTGTTTTTGGAGGTTTTGGGAGATAGTCTGTTTCCAGGCCCCTTCAGGCTGCTGTCAGAATTAGTTCTGTGCAGTTAGAGGACCAAGGACCCTCCAGTTAGGGGCTGCTCTCAGCTTCCAGTCTTTAAGGGTTCACGTAATTGGATAAGCCCCACCTGGATAATTCAAGACAATCTCCCTAATTTTAAGATCAGTGATTAGTAATCTTTATGTCTGCGTGAGCCCTTTTGCCATGTAATATAGCATATTCACAGGCTCTAGGGATTAGCACGTGGACATCTTTGGGGGACCATGCTGCCAGCCAGTTATTACGATCTCTTCCCAGGACTCCTGGCATGAGGAGGGAAGTGGTGGTGTGGGTTGGCTTTGAGAGCTTTTGGCAGTGGAGGAAGGTGGCAGATGAGCTGGGAGGGGCTTACTTTGTACCAGGCACTGCCCTTTGAACTTTGATGTGTGTTAACTCTTTTAATCCTTCGAACAAACCTCTGAGGTGGGGACTGTCATTCCCTTCTTACAGAAGAGGGAGTTACAGCATAGATAGCGTAGCCTGTGTGGGGGCTGGGGTTCACGCTCAGGCAGCTTGGGACCGGGTAGGGACAAGGAGCTTCAAGAAAAGAACTTCCAGAGGGGGCATAGAGGATAAGGAATCACTAGTCCGCCGTGTACCCAAGTGCACCAGGGGGCGTGTCACAGAATCTCCACCACTCAGGACTCTCAGGTCTTCCCTCTGTCTCAGCATTGCTCTCAGAGACACTCCATGAAAGGCTCGCTTGCTCCTTAAGGAGACTCTCCCAGGGAGGCTGGGGACACTGCTGGCTGGAGGGAAATAGACCAGCTTCCGCTTTCCCTCCGCTCCCAGACTTACTGTCTCGCCAGAACCCTGGCCATTTTCTCACATCCTTATTCTTTTGAAAACCCCAGTTTACACTGTTTCTTCATGACATCCCTTTCCCAAAGCAGGGACAGGGGTAGGGCCAAGGGACAGGATGGCCAAGGACCAGAAAGTAAAAAGAAATATGATTAAATACATACATGTGCCTGTAGTCCCAGATCCTCAGGAGGCTGAGGCAGGAGGATCACTTAAGCCCAGGAGTTTAAGGTTGTCATGTGCTATGATCATGCCTGTGAAAAACCACCGCATTCCAGCCTGGGCAATATAGCAAGATCCCATCTCCAAAAAAAATTTTTTTAAATACCTTCTCTTATACTCATACCAGTTAATTTAGCCCATGCCCTAAAAGACGTCACTCTGCCCTAAAGCTTACAGTCGGGACATTTCCACTCATCTATCTGAGACCCTACAGCCAGGCAAATGTGGTGTTACTTCCTTTTGCTGAGCTCTGCTCAGTCGTCTTATTACAGTATAATTACAGAAGACTTTCTGTCGCCTACTGCCAAGTCACAGACACCCTGGCTGGGGCCCTTTGCCTTTGGGGAAACCTGATCACACCAAGTCCCCTTTGGAAAAGTAGGACTTTGCTTAGATCTGGGTAGCTTTGAGAAGCTACAGAAATAACAAGCTAGAAGGACTTTGCTTAGATCTGGGTAGCTTTGAGAAGCAACAGAAATAACAAACTGCATGGGAAAACATTCATTGTTTATCAAGGTTTATAAAAGGTAGTTGTAAAACTATGTATGTATGTATGGTATGATTAACTTTGTTTAAATTTTTTTTTAAGAAGAATGTAAGCATACAGAAAAACCTGGAAGGAAGCGAATCACAATGTTACCAGTGATTAACAGCCTTTGGGAGATGGGATTATATGTGATCGGAATGTCTTCTTTAGTGCTTTTCTTTATCTCTCATTTTCTGTAATATTAGGAAAACATGTATTTTAAAAAATAAATAGAACAAGCAAATGAATTACAATAATCCCTTAACCGTACATACCCTAGTCCAAGAACTTGATGCTTGTTGCCTGGACTTTGTGATTTGTGTTTGGGCCATTTCTGCTTCCTGCCCTGCCGTTGAGCACCTGTGTGGGGTCAGGGAAATAGAAAGTGGCCAGGGCGGCTCCTGTGGCTCAGCGAGTAGGGCGCCGGCCCCATATACCGAAGGTGGCGGGTTCAAGCCCGGCCTCGGCTGAACTGCAAAACAAAAAAATAGCTGGGCGCTGTGGCGGGCGCCTGTAGTCCCAGCTACTCGGGAGGCTGAGGCAAGAGAATCGC
>CAUYON010010069.1:0-15627 GCA_963573935.1 Arctocebus calabarensis | reverse complement strand
TGGTGGGAAGTCTCCACAGACGCTGGTGGGAAGTCTCCACAGACGGTGGTGGGAAGTCTCCACAGATGGTGGTGGGAAGTCTCCACAGACACCGCTCCTGCGCTTCTGTTTATAAAGGGAGGTGCCGCAGGCGTTGCGCCTGGACTTCTCCTGGGAGGTCTCAGGGAAGTATTTAACTGTGTAAGAATTAATTGCCTCATGTGTCGAAGGAGAATATTTATGTTTTAAAGTATTCCTACTTTTCTCTCAAAAGAAGAATATTTACATTTCAAGGTTTGCCTACTCGCAGGTTGAGGAGCGTGGCCGGCGTTTGGGAGATGGTTCAGAGGGCGCCACCTCGTCTGGAGAGTTCTCTGCAGTGTCCGGACGATGCTTTATGGAGAGAAATTTCAGTCAGTCACTGCCGTGTGTTACACAGCAGCTCTGGCCGTGGGATTTACTATGGGGACATTGGGGAAATCCCTGTGTGTCCCTCAGCGTTCTCGTGTGTGAAATAGAGATAATAACATGGGCATTAGCTCATTTCCTGTGTGTCTTTGAGAATTAAAAATGCTCAGCGCATAACCCTGAGGAGAGTCCTTTAGAATTGGCAGTGGTCAGCACATTATATTATAATTGTCTTGCTTCCATGTTCTTCTCAAGGTCCAACCCTTCCTTTAATGACAGAGGCACAGTGACCAGGGCCCAGGCCTGCCCCTGTCTGCCCCTTCTCCCACTTGCCATGGCCTCCTCCTGTCCTGGTGAGGAACTAAACATGGTGCTGAGGACAACTAGGCCACAGTATTCTGAACAGAGCCCAACAATGCAGGGAAGAAGCCACAGACAGGGCCACCACGTGAGCACAGCAGTGACAGCCCCGAGACTAGCCTGGGCGATCGCACTGCTGTGCCAACCGCAGTCTAGAAGCTGCTTGCTTCCTCCTGCCTTGCAGTCAAAAAGGGATAAGATTCCCGATCCCTGAACTTTGCCTGCTTCCTGAAGCTTCCAGGCCACAACTGGCCCCTGCCCTGCCTCTTCTTCGGAATCATCCAGCATTGGCGCAGATCCCAGAGGGAGCCCTTCCTGCCCTCTTCCCACCGGCCGTGTCCCCAGGGACGGCCTCCCTCGCCGTAGCAGCCCAGGAAGAAAAAGCTTATTTTTTCACAAATGTGTTTCTCATGGTCTTTCGTCGGCTTTAGCAGGCGCTATGTGATCAGTGACTGGCTGGAAGACTGAAATCAAGAACAATTTGTTAAGAGTATGTGAAGCAGGAGTGGACATGGTTTCTGGCGAGCTGCTGAGGTTTGCCGGGGTTTGAAGAACGAAGCTGCTCCTGGCTCCCACGTGGGCCCAGCTGAGCTCTGGGAGCTGAGCAGACATGTCACTGTGATATTATCCTTGGTTTTTTCTTCATTTAGAAGAGAAATCCCAACCTTCAGAAAGCTCGGATCTGCAGTACAAAGCACTTCTTCCCTGAACTTATTTTTGAATAAGATTGCCGACATCCCGCCTCGTGACCCCTGAACACAGAGCACCTGCAGCAGAAGTGACGGACACTCACACAACCCTCCCGGTCAGGAACGGACCCGGCACCTGGCCCGGGTCCTCCTCGGACCACATGACGTTCCCAGCACAGGTGCAGCTCCACGCCCACGGTGCCTCCGGTGGTGGTCGTCTCCTTCAGTCTGGGACAGCTTCAGTCTCTCCTAAGCAACGGGCCTGTTCCTGTGGAGGCTGCAGGCCAGCTGCGTCCGGCGAGGCCGCCATGTGGCTTGGTAGACTTCCCGTGCCTTCAGCTGCAGGCAGTGCGTCTGGGGCATAAGCACCAGCAGTGACGCCGAATTCTTCTCTCGCATTTTCTCAGGTGGGCCGCGATTTCATTCTGTCCTGCTGCTCGTGTTCATTTTAACCCCTTGACTAGGCAGCATCCTCCGGGGTCGTTGACTGCCAAGTGGCATCATTCCCTTTGTAGTTTATAAGTATTTGCGGGGGGGGGAGGGAAAATATTTCCAGGTGAGGTGGAATCTCCTTTCTTAGCATAGCCTCAATCTGTCTGTTCACTTACCTGTATTAATATGGGTTCCCTGCTTTATTTAGTAGGTTAATATCTGTTATTTGCTATTTATTCTGACCTTCAACTTATCCCTCATTTGGCCAGTTCAAGTTCCTTCAGCCTGGCTTTGTTTAATTTTTTGACGAGTCACTGTTCTGTGAGAGCTCCGTCACTTTCAGACACATAAGCTGCTCGAGGGTCACAGTGCAGGTTTTCAGCCTCAGCCCCTTGTACATTTGTCATTTGAAAGTTTTGAGATACACAAAATGAAGAAACGTAAAATCCATGCAAACAGAAACAAATGAAGCCCTGCCAGCAAGGCCAGTAAGCCAGGCGAGTTGAAATCTGCAGGTGAATCAGAAAGGACGCTGCCGACTGTATTTCTTGGAAATGACATAATGGACCATAACACAGTCTGTCTCAAAACTTTTGTAGTGATCCACATATAGGAGGAAGAGAAGATCTGCCCCTCTTCTGACAGATCCTGGGTTCTTCTTATCTTTGGAACACAAATTAAGTGTCTGCAGAGTAAGATGAGACTTCTCTAAGTTTGCAACCCAGAATCGTCTCTTTGGAAATGTAAATACACAGGAAGTCAACAGGCAGGTCCTGTCAGAGGTCTGAGCTGTATTCAGTCCCCTAACTCAGTTCCCATCCCCTCCCAGGATATATTAGCCTTGAATGAGAGCAATTAGCTCCACCACTAAGGAGAGGAATGGCTGAAAATCTAATACTCAAACACAGGCAAAGGAATTTTTTTCTGGTGAAAGTAAAAATAGTAAATAGTTCCTATTTTACAGTATATCAGCACCCTTGGCCCGGGAGGCCAGGACTTTGCAGGTCAAGGGGGAAATCCGGGGAAGATTTATTTTCCTGTAATATATGTGAACCATACCGCAACGTGTAGTAAAGATTCTTAATAAATGGTACTAGAAAAAAGAAGGGTATAATTTGAGGAACTTCTTCTAAAATGTTTATATAGTTAAACGTTAAAAATCAGATTGTAAAAACTCTAGATGAAAATAAAAATTAATACACTGTCAAAGGTCTGTATAAAGAAAAATTTTCCAGACTTAAAAATATTGCAAAAAATCAGAAAGAAAATGAGAATAGATTTTATTATATTAAAAGAAGCCAAATACACAAATTAAAAGGCAAACAAAAATTATTTCAATAAATGTGACAGAAAAGGGCAAAGTATTTCCAAAAGATATGACTGTATTGGTAAAGTATTTCTATATTTTTCATAAGTATAAATGCAGATGTCACCTTTTTGGAAATTAATTAGTAGAATTATAATTTTATCTTTAAAAATGTTTATTTTTAATCTAATTATAGGGATCTATCTTAAGAATATGGTTGAAATATGATAAACAGTTTTATGCACAGTGGATTTGCAAAAATGTTTATAAAGAAGGAAAAGAAAAATAAACTGAATTTTCAACAATACAAATCTTTTTGTGATAATGAGATAAGCATTGATGTAGTAGTATGTGGTCAGTCAGAAAAATGGTAATTAACTGAGAGTAATGTCGTTATCAAAATCACCTGAAGAAAAGCAAGGTGCAAAATTATCGTGAGCACCTGATCACAGTAAAGCAGGGAGAATGTCTGCAGGAAAAATTAAGAATAATTATTTCTTGGTTGTAAGATCATGAGTAACCTTAATTTGTTACTTATGAATTTTGTGCAATCTCCAAGTTTTTTGATAAGCACATAATAATTTATATTCATAAAAGGTGCTTATTTCTAAAGGTGATTATTAAAAAGAGACTATGCATGAACAATGGCAGTCAAACCAAGTGTCATTGCTACAGAAGTCTCAGGATCCCAAGGGGCAGTATTTTTAAGCTTATAAATTTGTAATAAAATGATACAGTACAGCAAAAACACTAAGTAAGGATATGTATCACAGCCCTGAGCTGTCTCAAATAAGGTCCCAGAGTCCCCAGTATGGGCAGGCGTGGTGGCTCACACTTGTGGTCCCAGCACTCTGGGGGGCCGAGGCTGGTGGATCATTTGAGCTCAGGAGTTCCAGAGCAGCCTGAGCCAGAGTGAGAACCTATCTCTACTACAAATGGTGATGAAAGGAAGAAAAAAAGATTTTTAAAAATGGAGAAATGAGGCTGGGTGAGGTGGCTCATGCCTATAATTGCAACACTCTGGGAGGTCAAGGCAGTGGATCTCCTGAGCTCACAGGTTTGAGACCAGCCTGAGCCAGAGCGAGACCTCATCTCTAAAACTAGCTGGGCATTGTGGCAGGTGCCTATAGTCTCAGCTACTGGGGAGGGTGAGGCAGGAGGATGGCTTCAGCACAGGAGTTTGAGGTTGCTGTGAGCTGTAATTCCACTGCACTCTACCCAGGGCAAAAGAGTGAGACTCTGTCTCCAAACAAAAACCAAGTGGCCTGTGTAGGCTCCATTGTCCTGCCTGTGTAAGAGCCATTTGGGTGCAATGTTTATTTTTCTTTTTTATTTCAAATTAATATGAAAGTACAAATGTTTAGATTACATTGTTCTCACTTCAAAGGGTAAAGTTCCAGTTATAAAAGAGCCCCTCACCCAGGGGGGACGTGTTATATACCCTTAAAATGTGCATATTAAGTGAGATCCTGCCTCCTGCCCGCCCTCCTCCTGCCAATCATCTTTCCCTGCCCCTTCCCTCTACCCCCCACCCCCACACTAGACTATATTTGTGTTCTATTGCTCATATGAGCTTGTAATTATTTATATATTGGGTTCATATTAGTATTGAGTACATTGGATATTTATTTTTTCATTCTTGAAATGATACTTTACTAAGAAGAATGTGTTTCAACTCCATCCAGGTAAATATAAAAGATATAAAGTCTCCATCTTTTTAAATGGCTGAAAAGTATTCATTGGTATTTGGGCTGTGTCCATGACTTGGCAATTATGAATTGGGCTGCAGTAGACATTCTGGTACAAATCTCTTTGTAGTAAAATAATTTTTGTTCTTCTGGATAGATACCTAGTAATAGGATTGCAGGATCAAAGGGAAGGTCTACTTTTAGATCTTTGCGAATTCTCCATACTTCTTTCCATCAAAGCTGTATTGGTTTGCAATCTCCACATCCACTCCACCATCTGCAGTTTGGGGACCTTGCGATGTGGGCTAATCTGACTGGGGTTAGGTGATTTCTTAGAATGGTTTTGATTTGCATCTCTGTGATGATTAAAGATAATGAGAATTTTCATGTTTGTCATCTTCAGAGATGTTTCTGTTGAAGCCTCTTGCCCACTTGTAGGTGGTATTGTTTGTTCTTTTCTTATTATTTAATTTGAGTTCTCTGTATGTTCTAGTTATCAGGCCTTTGTCAGATTCACAACATGCAAAAATCTCCCATTCCGAAAGATGTCTGTTTACTTCTGGTTGTGTTACCCTTAGCTGTGAAGAAGCTTTTTAGCTTGATCAAATCTCAGTTAATTTTTAGTGTTGCTGCAGTTGCTAGAGAGGTCTTCCTCATAAAGTTTTTTCTCCAGGCCAGTATCTTCAAGTGTTTTCCCCACATTCTCTTCTAGAATTTTTATTGTATCCTGTCTTAAATTTAAATCTTTTATCCAGTGAGAATCAATTTTTGTCATTGCTGGGAGGTGCAGGTCCAGTTTCAGTCTTCTGCATGTGGATAACCAGTTTACCCAGCACCATTTGTTTAATAAGGATCCTTTTCCCCAGTACATTCTTTTTATTTTGGGGGGTTAGGCTTGTCAAAGATCAAATGGTAATATGTGCCTGGGTTCATTTCTAGATTCTCTATCCTGGTCCAGAGATCTGTGTCGCTATTTTTGTGCCAGTACCATTATTTTGTAATATAACCTGAAGTCTGGCAGCGTGACGCCCTCAGATTTATTTTTGTTTCTAAGAGCTGATATTTGGGGTTTGATATTTGGGGTTTTGTCTGGTTCCATATGAATCAAAGAACTATTTTTTCAAGTTCTTTAAAGTATGACATTGGTACTTTGATGGGAATTGCATTAAATCTATAGATTGCTTTGGGTCGTATGGACATTTTAAGGATGTTGACTCTTCCCAGTCGTGAGCATGGTATGTTCTTCCATTTGTTGCTGGCTTCTGCTATTTCCAGGTTTCATAGTTCTCTTTGTAGAGATCTTTCAAAGTCCTTTGTAGATATATTCCCAGGAACTTCATCTTTGGCACTACTGTAAGAGGAACAGAGTCTTTGATTTTATTCTTGGCTTGATGATTGTTGGCATATACAAAGGCTACTGATTTGTGGGTATTGATTTTGTAACCTGAGATGCTGCTATATTCCTTGATCACTTCTAAGAGCTTTGTAGTTGAGTCCCTGAGGTTTGCCAGATATAAGATCATGTCATATGCAAAGAGCAAGAATTTGACCTCCTCTGTCCCTGTTTGAATACCCTTGATCTCCTTCTCTTACCTGATTGTTACAGCTGGGATTTCCAGCACTATGTTGAACAGCAGTGGAGATAGTGGGCATTCTTGTTTAGTTTCAGATCTGAGTGGAAATGCTCTCAGTTTTACTCCAATATGATATTGGCCGTGGGTTTGCTGTAGATGGCCTCAATTGATTTCAGAAATGTTCCACCTATGCCTATTTTCTTGAGTGTTTTTATCATGAAAGGATGCTGGATATTATCAAAAACCTTTTCTGCATCAATTAAAAGAATCATATAGGGAGGCTCCTGTGGGTCATCAAGTAGGGCGCAGGCCCCATATACCGAAGGTGGTGGGTTCAAACCCGGCCTCAGCCGAACTGCAAAACAAAAAAATAGCCGGGCGTTGTGGGAGGTGCCAGTAGTCCCAGCTACTCAGGAGGCTGAGGCAAGGAGTTGGAGGTTGAGCCCAGGAGTTGGAAGTTCCTGTGAGCTGTGTGACACCATGGCACTCTACCGAGGGCGATAAAGTGAGACTCTGTCTTTACAAAAATAAAAAAAAGAATCATGTACTCTTTCTTTTTTTCTGATTCTGTTTATGTGGTGAATTATATTTATGAATATACATGTGTTGAACCAACCTTGCGTCTCTGGGATAAAACCCATTTGATAATGCTGTATAACTTTTGTAGTGCGTTGTTGTATTCTGTTTGCTGATATCTTGTTGAATATTTTTGCATTGATATTCATTAATGATATGGGTCTATAGTTTTCTTTCTTTGTTGGATCCTTTCCTGGTTTGGGGATCAGGGTGATATTTGCTTCATAGAATATGTTGGGGGAGGATTTCTTCCTTCTCTTTATTTTGGAATAGATTATACATTATAGGAACTCGTTCCTCTTTGAAGGTTTGATAGAATTCTGGTGTGAAACCATCTGGTCCAGGGCTTTTCTTTTTTGGGAGATTTTGTATAAAAACATGGAACGCTTCACAAATTTGCGTGTCGTCCTTGCACAGAGGCCATGCTAATCTTCTCTGTATCGTTCCAATTTTATACATGTGCTGCTGAAGCGAGCATGCAATTTTTCTTTCATATCCAGAACCCCTGATATGTTCAGGACACCTCAGAACTGAGGGAACTGAAATGGAGTCTTGAATATGGTTTCCTAAGCCTTGCTGGTCATTTCACACTATTCTTGATAGGGAACCAGCACCAATGGCAGAGACCCCCAGGGATCTCACCAAGATCAGATGCAAATCATCAGTCTTGTTGCGTCCCGCGAACAACCCTAAGAAGCTGGTAGAAGCTTCCCTAAACTCCTGGGACTCAGGGTTACAGACTAACATTATGAATCATATGTTTCATGCCTTGACCAGGGATCAAGAATTTTTGGTAGATGTTTCATTCCGTGATGTAACCCAGGCCAATTTGAGTCTTGCTGGAATTAACCCTTGAACGGCTTAAAGGATTGGAAGGAGATGGGCTGGTGTGAAGCTTAGATATCAGATTTGGGGGTCACGGTTTCCTCGAGAGCAGTGGGGTGGGGCATCAGCAGCCCTTCACAGCCTGACCCGTCACTGCTACTGGCATTTCCAGCTAGGCGCTCCCGCTGCTTCTGCAGGGAGAACAGATATGTCCAGATCATCCTGGGACTTGAAGAACATTGCTGTGAATTGTTCATTTAAATGCAAATGAGATTCACCAGCTGTTGTTGCTACTTGATATTGGCAACCTTAAGGAAACATTTTTTCCTAGCAACCAGAGAGGATATAAATAACAAATTTCACTTTGATAAGAAAAAACAAATGGCCAGAAAGCATGAGTACCATTTCATCTGAATTCATCTATTTTGCAACACAAACCCTTTTAAAAGCTTAAGAAGGCCACAATCAATTGCTTCAAAAGATTTTAGTGAAATAACTGTCATCACCAAGATGAATAAGGTCAGCAGTTTACAACAATATTTGGTAAATTCTATTTTAGTCAGTAATTTTGTTCTATAAATTAACAGAAACTGACTGAGCGGAGTCAATAATTTAATCCTCTGACTTAAACTCATTAGTGTTGAATAAGCCAAATGTGTAGGGTTGTGTCTGATTTAATCAGGATTATTTTTAGATTATTAACTTGATCTCCAATTTTATATAGCAAATATTTATTTCACAGTCTATGTTTCTTTTGGAAAATTGTCGTCAGAATATTTTAAAACACTTTAGGCTCTTGCAGACTTGAACTGTTGGTATTCAGGGTCATTTCTCCCCCATCAAGCACAGGGGCGTTGACATTGCATGCTCTTAGTAAACCTTTTAATGAATTAAATTCAAATAACATTTTGGTTAGCATCAAGATTTAGTGTTTGTACAGGCTGTTCTTGAAACCTTACTTTCCGGTATGAAGGGATTAATTATTATACGTTTTGTAAATAGCATTTATGACAGTTTTCTAAAGAGACCAAATGTATGAAAAATCTTCATTTTTTAAGAAAGTCTAGGAAGATTTTTTTAATGAACATATTTAGACAAATTGAGGATACATACCTTTTAGAGTATTTTTTTGTTTTGTTTTTGAGACAGAGTCCCACTAGAGTGCTGCTGCCTTAGCCTAGCTCACAGCAACCTCCAACTCTTGGGCTCAAGTGATCCTCTTGCCTCAACCTCCTGGGTAGCTGGGACTACAGGTGCCCACCATAATGGCTGGCTAATTTTTATCTTTTTAGTAGAGTTGAGTATTGCATTGCTTAGGCTGGTCTTGAACACCTAACATCAAGGGACCCTCCTGCCTTGCTCTCCCAGAGCACTCAGATTACAGGTGTGAGCTATTGTGCCCAGGGACTATACTTTTTAGAGTCTTGGTCCCGTGGCAAAACTCAGGGGAAGGGAGTTATATAGTATATAAAATTCATTTCATATATAAACATATATTTGTATCATAACATGGATAATACACATTATATATTATATCCATAAAATGTATACAATAGAACATGTATAGGTCCACTGTCCAAGGGACTGGAACAAACCAGTCAGCCCTGGATGTGGCAGGTAGGAGTCACTGCTGTCTGACACACACGTGCTTTGCTTTGTTACACAATGTTCATCAGAGAATATTAAACTGAATCACATGTAATCAAAACATAGTAAACTCAAGCACATGGTATCATACAAAATCAATATGTTTACTGTTTTCTCATGGTTTAATCATTCTTTCTGGAAAGAGTCATTCCTGGTCTGTTTCCAATTCTTATTACAAACATAAGCAGAGAAAGCACTCTCAATGCTGGCTCCGCCACTCAGCATACTTGGACATTTTTCCACATCAAGTGACTTCAACTGCATTATCAGATGTCTGACATCCTCAGCCTCTGTACTTTCTGCATCACACTCACTTGCTTCTTCCACTTCAGCAACTGCTTCATGCACTTTCACACTTTGTACTTTGGTCAGTATTGCTTGGAAAATTGCTTCTGGGTCAGGTTCGTTACAGGTTGCCATCTCATCATCCATTGCAACAAAACCTTCAAAATCTCCTCCTTTGAATTCTGCCATGGGAGATGGACTGTCTGATGGGGCCAAAACATCGTGCTCTTGGGTTATAATGAATCCAACTTTCCTGAATCACTTCTGTGTCATTTCTGGCTGAACTTTATTCCAAGCATAACTGATCCAGAGGATGGCGTCCTGAGTGCTGACTGACACAGCAGATGAAGTTGCTTCACAGGTGCGTGTGTGTTAGTGACGGCTCACTGCAGGAGCTGGGCTTGGTAGCACAGTTAAGTGTTTTGATAATGCCTTGGTCAAGAGGTTGGATTTGGGGGGTCGTGTTTGGAGGCAGAAATTTCCATGTCAAGTTTATGAGATGATTCACTTGCAGGTGGCCAGGACAGTTGCCTACACTCAGTATAACAGATCATTTCTTCTGCATTTCTTGATTGATACCTCTTACCCGTTCCTCAGATAGGGCACCAGTCATCCCTCGGCACTTGATTGTTCTCCCAAGTGACGGAGAGGCGTCAGCTGTTCTTGAATGCATGTGGCTTTGCTGATTTCCCAGTCATCAAGGGCTCTAGTTTCTCTCTGGCCGAGGTAGTGAAAAGCATGAACTCTGAAATCTTCTTTAGAATGTTTTCCACTCTTACATTTGTCACCCTCACGACAAGGCCCCTGTCAGACATCACCTTGAAAAAGAGTCCACACTTGTCAATGTTAAAGACATCATGATCTTGGAAGCCTCTGGTGGAGCCAGGAACTTTTTGATGAACACTCTAAAACTTCTACTGGGACTTCATTGGATTCACCACACATGACTTTCTGGAAGATTTTGTGTCCCTGTTTAAATTTCCTGAGCCAACCACTTGCATTCTTGGAAATCTGCCACCCTAAATTTCTGTGTGAACTTTTTTAGCAATTCTTGGATCATCGGCGTGGACGTTTAGATGTTAACTGCCCTCGTTTGTCTGAACTAGCTAGATGTGGCTTCCTTGACTTCTCTGAGGGACGTTTCCCTCCTTTTCTTCAATAGGTCTCTGCTTTTCTCACCATATCACAGCCCGAATGATCAAGACACAACTCACAGAAGTGGTCAACATATAGAGGTCAGTCTTCCATTGAGCACATGTGGTGCCTGTCCAATGTATGAAAATTAGGCCAACTTAAGGAGGTGGTCAGTGTAAGGAAGTGTCAGTGTAGGGTGGAGTCAGTGTAGGGAGAGGGTCATTGTAGGGATGGGTCATTGTAGGCAGGGGTCAAGGTAGGGAGGAGGTCAGTTTGGGGAGGGATTGGTGTAGGAAGGAGGTTAATGTAGAGAGGGGGTTGTAGGGAGGGGTCAGTGTAGGGAGGGGATTATTATAGGGAAGGGGTCAGTATAAGGAGGGGTTGTTGTAGGGAGGGGTCATTGTAGGGAAGGGGTCAGTGTAGGGAGGGGTCATTGTAGGGAGGGGTCTTTGTAAGGAGGGGTCAGTGTAGGGAAGGGTCTTTGTAGGGCGGGGTCATTGTAGGGAAGGGGTCATTGTAGGGAGGGGTCAGTGTAGGGAGGGGTCAGGGTAGTGAGGGTTAGTGTAGGGAGGGGTCAGAATAGGGAGTGGGGCAGCTGCTGAGATTTTACTATACACATTTTCCAGAGTCTTTCACCACTTTGGAATTTTTCTAGAACCTTAGTTATTCGTTAAAACATGATCTTTTTTTAGAATCACATATATTCTAAAAAATATGCAACATGAAATAATTGTTATTTTTCTAATTTACTTCATTGACCTGAATCTCAGTTTTTTTTATATCAAGTAAGATAATTAATATTCAGTTATCTCCACAATTTTGTTTGTTATACAGGTGTAAAGTTATCTATTACAACTTTCCAGTGAAAGTCTGAAAACTGACCCCACAATAATATCTAAATAAGTGTTTCCAAAGCCTGTCTAACTTGTTATTTTTATGAAATTGCTGTCATATAAATAGCTGGTTTAATTTGACTTTTAGTGTTTTTTCCCCTAATCAGCCTGAAATGACAGAACAAGAATGATTTCAGGAGAGGAAATAAATGATTTATGTAATTCACACAAAGAGATGAAATCTGACTATTCTCTGAATGCCTTAGAAATAGTTACGTGAATGGTGACGAAGACAAATATTGATGCCTGACGTGAATGGCGTCTGGAGCGACTGTGGCGCGTGTTTGAGAGCGTGGCCTCCGGGCTGCGTGGCGTGCCCGCCTTTGCTGGTCAGCAAGGTGTCAGGCGCAGCAGCTTCCCAGCTCTCCAGGAGCGGACTGCGGATCACCGGATCCAGGGTGGCCGGACTCCTGGAGAAACACAGGTAGCGAATTCTCAAGAGGGTTCTACTGTTTTTATTGGGCTAACATGTTTGGGAAACCTCTAACAGAAGAAGGGACAGTAAACAATAAAGGGACACAACGTTTCTCACAACTGGAACCCCTGGTTAGCTCTCCCACCCCCTCCTTGCTCTATGTTCCCAGGCTGGAGCTCCTGCTCTTGGCTCAGGACGGGCTGTTGTGCCCCGCGGGCCCCCCCAGCTCCTCAGTGATGTCACATTTAATCTAGGAACCGGTGACTCGCCAAACCAGGGTTTTTCCTCTGTGGAAGGGACTGTTAGATACTGACGGCTGAGTGGAGTTCACAGCATTCGCTTGGCCTGCTCACTCCTGCTGTGAAGCAGCAGGTGCAGAGGAAGAGCCTGTCACGTGCAGAGGAGGAGCCTGTCACGTGCAGAGGAGGAGCCTGTCACGGGCAGAGGAGGAGCCTGTCACGTGCAGAGGAGGAGCCTGTCACTTGCGCAAAGGAGGAGCCTGTCACGTGCAGAGGAGGAGCCTGTCACTCCCGCAAAGGAGGAGCCTGTCACGTGCAGAGGAAGAGCCTGTCACTCCGGCAAAGGAGGAGCCTGTCACGTGCAGAGGAAGAGCCTGTCACGGGTAGAGGAGGAGCCTGTCACTCGCGCAAAGGAGGAGCCTGTCACGTGCAGAGGAAGAGCCCCTCACTAGCGCAAAGGAGGAGCCTGTCACGTGCAGAGGAAGAGCCTGTCACATGCAGAGGAAGAGCCTGTCACGTGTAGAGGAAGAGCCTGTCACTCGCACAAAGGAGCCTGTCACGTGCAGAGGGAGAGCCCCTCACTAGCGCAAAGGAGGAGCCTGTCACGTGCAGAGGAAGAGCCTGTCACATGCAGAGGAAGAGCCTGTCACGTGCAGAGGAAGAGCCTGTCACGTGTGCGGACTAAGAGCCTGTCACACCACCAGCGACTCCACAGATGCCTAAGTGAATAACAGCTGGAGTCAACCATTCAGAAATAAACTTTAATTTTTACTTTTCCTAAAGATCTTTTAGGATATATATTTTACCACCACTATCCCTAAAATGTTAATAAATTCTCCTATACCAAATGTATGTTTTTTTCTTCCTATTTAAGTTTAAGGATATCTTAAACCTTTTCAATCACTATGGACTCTTTTTGTTATTTGTTACAAGACGTCCACACACACGGAGTTGGGAGAGAGACAGTCTTACTGATGGTGTCTGAATTGCCCTCTCAGGAGGGAGGCCTGTGTCTTGGCCGGCAGAGTTAGTGACCAGTGACAGACTGCTCCCCTGTGAGTTTAATGGGGGCGATTAATCAATTCCAAGCACCAATCCCGGGCCCACTCCGCAGCATCCTGGAGCTGCCACCATGGACAATCAATCAGTGCTTACTGAAAATGGATTGGGCACTTATGTTTTGGTATTTTGATTAGAATCATGCAATTCTTCCCCTAGTTTGCCTTGTCTGAAAAGTTTTTCCTGGTAAGAATGGTGTCTGGCAATAGTTAACGTGGTGTTTGGCTTTTTGCCAAGGCAGTTACTGGAAGTTTGTTAGAGGTGTAGTTAAAAGACTTGGTTCATACTAATATGACGTTACAAATTTATGTGCAAAGACTTTGAAAGCCTAAATAAGTTGCTCTGGGAATTGTTACCTCTCGTTATCTTAATGACCTCAGACCATTTGGAAGGCATTTCAGTAATATTATATAAAGCAGGGGTTCTCAACTTCAGAAAACATCAAATTCACCTGTGGTATTAGTGTAAAATTCAGTCTGAGGTATTTCAACTAGATATTTCTGAAGATCTCTATATTTTTTTGTTCTTTTTTATTAAATCATAGCTGTGTACATTATTGCAATCATGGTGTACAATGTGCTGGTTTCATATACAATCTGAAATATTTTCATCAAACTGGTAAACATAGCATTCATGGCATTTTCTTAGATATTGTGTTAAGATATTTACATTCTGCATTTAGTAAGTTTCACCTGTACCCTTTTAAGATGCACCATAGGTGTGGTCCCACCAATTACCCTCCCTCCACCCATCCTCTCCCCGTCCTCCCCTTCCTTACCCCTTTCCCCATATTCTTATGCTATAATTGGGTTATAGCCTTCATATGAAAGCTATATATTAGCTTCATATTAGGGCTTAGTCCATTGGATACTTTTTCTTCCATTCTTGAGATACTTTGCTAAGAAGAATATGTTCCAGCTCCATCTGTGTAAACATGAAAGAGATAAAGTCTCCATCTTTCTTTAAGGCTGCATAATATTTCATGGTGTACATATACCGCAATTTATTAATCCATTCGTGGGTTGATGGGCACTTGGGCTTCTTCCATGACTTAGCAATTATGAATTAGACAGCAATAAACATTCTGGTACAAATATCTTTGTTATAAAGTGATTTTTGGTCTTCTGGATATATACCTAGTAGGGGAATTATAGGCTCAAATGGCAGGTCTATTTTTAGATATCTAAGTATTCTCCAAACATCTTTCCAAAAGGAACGTATTAGTTTGCATTCCCACCAACAGTGTAGAAGTGTTCTCTTTTCTTCACATCCACGCCAACATCTCTGGTTTTGGGATTTTGTTATGTGGGCTAATCTTACTGGAGTTAGATGATATCTCAAAGTGGTTTTGATTTGCATTTCTCTGATGATTAAGGATGGTGAGCATTTTTTCATGTGTTTGTAGGTTGTGTGCCTGTCTTCTTTAGAGAAGTTTCTCTTCAAGTCCTTTGCCCATCCTGAGATGGGATCATTTGTTCTTTTCTTGCTAATACGTTTGAGTTCTCTGTGGATTCTGGTTATTAAACCTTTGTCGGAGGCATAACCTGCAAATATCTTTTCCCATTCTGAGGGCTATCTGCTTGCTTTAGTAACTGTGTTCTTGGCTGTGCAGAAGCTTTTTAGTTTGATCAGGTACCAGCAGTGTATTTTTGATGCTGCTTCAATTGCCTGGGGAGTCCTCCTCATAAAATATTTGCCCACGCTGATTCCTTCAAGAGTTTCTCCTTCACTTTCTTCTAGTATTTTTATAGGTTCATGTGTTAAGTTTAAATCTTTAATCCAGTGAGAGTCCACTTTAGTTAATGGTGAGAGGTGTGTGTCCAGTTTTAGTCTTCTACTGGTCGCCAGCCAGTTCACCCAGCACTATTTGTTAAATAGGGAGTCTTCCCCACTGAATGTTTTTAATTGGCTTGTCAAAGATCAAATAACGGTAGGTAGCTGGGTTCATCTCTTGGTTCTCTATTCTGTTCCATATATCTACCTCTCTGTTTTTGTGCCAGTACCATGGTGTTTTGTGAAGCTCTCTATACTTTCTTTCCAACTTTGCTGATAAATATTTAACTTGCATATCTGACAGAAGGGAAATGGTATTAACTATACTTGTTATACCTTCACATT
>CAUYON010010067.1:0-25449 GCA_963573935.1 Arctocebus calabarensis | reverse complement strand
GAGGCTCTGTCTCAAAAAAAAAAAAAAAAAAAAACTTGCCCTTGCTACAGGTAGTTCTTCACTCTTTCAAAGAGATACAGACATGGCCCGGTTCCTGTGGCTCAACAGGCTAAGGCGCCAGCCACATACACCTGAGCTGGCGGGTTCGAATCCAGTCCAGGCCCGCCAAACAACAATGATGGCTGCAACCAAAAAAAAAAAAGAGAGAGAGATACAGACACATTCTACTACTGGGCCTCACCACCTACAGCTCCATCCTCCTTCCAAGGCAGCGAGTGGCGAGGGCTTTACATCGTCCCAAATCAGTCTTTTTTCTTCTTCTTTTCACTCCCTCTAGTAGTCCCTCCCTCTGTGCTAAAAAACAAAAACAAAGGCTCGGCGCCTGTGGCTCAAGCGACTAAGGCGCCAGCCACATACACCTGAGCTGGTGAGTTCGAATCCAGCTCGGGCCCGCCAAACAATAATGGCTGCAACCAAAAAATAGCCAGGCACAGCTGTAGTCCCAGCTACTTGGGAGGCAGAGGCAGGAGAATTGCATGAGCCTGGGAGTTGGAGGTGGCTGTGAGTTGTGATGCTACTGCACTTTATCCAGGGTGACAGCTTGAGGCTCTGTCTCAAAAAAAAAATTCTATGAAAGTATATTTAAGGTAAAACAAAACCAAAACCTCCCTGTCAACTGAGCAATTTTACCCATAACCTGCTTGGAATTCTTAGCCATGGAAGAGCAGGAGGCAGAGGGAGAGCTGGGTGCCCTCGCCCTGCCTCGCCCCACTGGGCTGTGACATGAGAGCTGCGTTTACCTGAGGGATTGGGAATGTGAGACAGAGGAAGGAGAACACGGGGGTGATCAGGAGAACGTGCCACGTTCGCTTTTTGTTTCGTTTTGTTTTGTGTTTTTTTTTTTTCCTTTCTTGTCAGCTGTTCTAAGCAGTAAAGAAAGAAAAAGAAATCCGTAAGGTTCTTTTCTGTCATTCGGAGCCATCTGTTTCGTTTCTCATTCCTTCCCTGGAAACTTTTTTCAATAAACAACATGACAAAGACACCAGAGGGTATCCACAAGAGCAAATTCATCTTCCCTCAGATGTAGACTTTTGGAAACCTTTGGCATTTATGGGAAAGTCTCGTATGCTGCTGTTCCTTCCTCCGTTTCTCAAAGGTACCAAAACAGATGAAGGGGTTAGCAGCCCCCTTCTTTATTGGTTCTGGCTGCGGGAAAGCGAGTTCTTCATTCCTTGCAACAAAATACACTCAATACGTACTTCCTAGAGACCTGAAATGTGCCAGGCACCACGTGGGGGAGATGGAGATAAAATGAAATAAATTGAAATTCCTCTGGGAGCCTGTACGTTCCTTAAGGTCAGGGATTTTATCTCATTCCCCTCTGTGTCTCTAAGCGCATTGCAGTGTCCACACACAATAGCTGTTCCATAAACATTGCTGGAGAAATCATATTTGCTCACAAAAATCATTTTTTTGAACTGAACAAAAGTGGACTCTATACATAATCTAGGGAAGAATTTGCTGTGTAAAGTTGCAATGTTACCTTTGGCCATGACGGCTATCACAAAAATAACAAGTAGCATTTGCTTAGCACGTACTGTTTTTCAGGTACCATTATAAGTACTTGGTATGGATCAAATAGTTTACTTGTTTTAATCTTCCTAAGGACTGTACAGGGAGGCACAATTGCTATCTGTGTTTTATGGATAAGACACTAAGCCACAAAGAAGTAAAATAACGTGCCTGGTCTCCCATAGACTCAAACTAGCTCCAGAGGCCTTTTTCCTAATCTCGCATATTGCAGAAGAGAGATTGTACCTAATCTCTCCAGAACCAAGCACAAGGAAAGCAGATTAAAACAGAAACTTTCAAATTTTTCAAAATTGCATTTACAATAAAAAACAAAATTTACACCAGTGCCTATTTATAAAATGGAAGCAAAAATTTCAAGAGATTATACTTATCCAAACTATGTTTTCCATCATATACTAATTTATTATTTAAGCCAATCACAGTCCACTAATTTGACTTCACATGACATAGCTTGAAAAAGCCTACCTGGCTGATCCTGAGCTTGCCATGGATTCTCTTTCTGAATTTTCCTTCCCAGGGCAATTCTCAGTTTTTTTTTTTTCTTTTTTTATAGAGACAGTCTAATTTTGTTGCCCTCGGTAGAGTACTGTGGCGTCACCCCTCACAGCAACCTCCAACTCCTGGGCTTAAGTCCTTAACTCTTGCCTCAGTCTCCCAAGTAGCTGGGACTACAGGCACCTGCCACATTGCCCGGCTATTTTTTTTGTTGCAGTTTGGCCGGGCCCAGGTTCAAACCCTCCACCTTCAGTATATGGGGCTAGCGCCCTACCCACTGAGCCACAGGTGCCGCCCGCTTCCTAGGGCAATTCAATTGTAAATGTCTGTAGTGTGCCTAATATATCTTGTAGCAGACTGGTTCCGAAAGCCCCTACAGACCCTGGGCTTCTGGAAATCCTTGCCCTGACCCTCTCTGAGTCACTTCATTCCTATGTGAATGGAGTCCTTTCAAATAGGGCTCCATATCTAGTCTGTGGGAAGTATGCACCTTTGCCCACGCTTAACCCCCTACACCAAGAGTGAAGATGCCCTTCTCTCTTTTCTGCTCTGTTGTCTAACATCGATCTCACCACAGATTTCCATACAATTCTTTTTTCAACTCCCAAACTGGAGGACACAAATCAAGTTCTCTGATTGATATACTTGTTGGGTACACAGTCAGAGCACATGATAATCTATCTCCAAAGGAATTCTCCTTCCCTCCCCTCCTCAACACTACCCCTTGCTAAGTTGAAGGTGGTAAGGGGCAGGGCAGTCTCTTGGCATGACCAGATGTACACAACTCCAGAATATGAACATAGCGGATAAGCCTGATTCTGCCAACATTTCCCTCCAGTAGGCTAAAGACTTGGATTCCGGCTCGGCGCCCGTGGCTCAAGAGGCTAAGGCACCAGCCACGTACACCTGAGCTGGCAAGTCCAAATCCAGTCCGGGCCCGCCAAACAACGATGGCTACAACCAAAAAATGGCTGGATGTTGTGGCAGGCGCCTGTAGTCCCAGCTACTTGGGAGGTGGAGGCAGGAGACTCTCTTGGGCCCAGGAATTGGAGGTTGCTGTGAGCTTTGATGCCACAGCACTCTATCCAGGGTGACAGCTTGAGGCTCTGTCTCAAAAAAAAAAAAGATTTGGATTCCATGTGAGCTGCTGAGCTCAGAAATTTACTAGCAATGCAGTCTAAGTTGGTCTGAATTAACTTTTTTACTTTCAGTTTCTTCTTTTTTTTTTTTTTTATACAGTCTCACTCTGTTGTCCTAGGCTAGAGTGCCAGGGCATCAGCTCAGCTCACAACCCCAAACTCCAAGGCTGAAGGATCCTCTTGCCTCAGCCTCCCAAGTAACTAAGACTACAGGCACCAGCCACGAGGCTAAGCTAATTTTGTTTGTTTGTTTTTTGTTTTTGAGAAAGAGTCTCACTTGGTCACCCTTGGTAGAGTGCCGTGGTGTCACAGCTCACAGCAACCTCAAACTCCTATGCTCCAGCCATCCTCTTGCCTCAGGCTCCCGAGTGTCAGGGACTACAGGCACCCACCACAATGCACAGCTACTTTTTACAGATGGAGTCTTGCTCTTGCTCAAGCTGGTCTCAACCCTGTGAGCTCAGCCTCCCAATTGCTGGGATTACAGGATAAAGACTCTGCATCCGGCCTAATTTTTTTATTTTGTAGTAGAGACAGGATCTCGCTCTTGCTCAGCCTGGTCTTCAACTACAGAGCTCAAGTGATCCTCCCACCTCAGCCTCTGAACAGTATTAGGATTTCAGGCATCAGCCACCATGTTCAGCAGTCTCTTCTTTTGACATATGATAACATCTTTCTAGATGTCTCAGACATTGTGAGGAGCAATGAAGTGATATTAATAAAAGCACATCAAAGTTCTTGCTGTTCCAATGGCTGAAATTTACCCCTGGTCAGGGGATGAAATGTAGAGAATGTAATCACTAAGATCTCAAATCTTCTACAGTGAAACATGGGGACCTCATTCTTCTCTTGAATGTTTAATGGGTATCTAGTTATCTGTGTTTAATTTTTAAAATGTTACAAAGAACATAATCCTCAATGTAGTTAAGCTGTTACAGTAAAAATATTTCATACTGTCCATCCCTTTGCACGACTGTTCAAAAAGGAAGAATATAAACTTTCAAAAAGAACACAGAATCTAAGCTAACATTGCCCTCCATCTTCTAAAATTTCAAAATGTACTCAAACAAAACCCATAGGAAGGCTCGGCGCCTGTGGCTCAACAGGCTAAGGCGCCAGCCACGTACACCTGAGCTGGCGGGTTCGAATACAGCCCCCGGGCCCGCCAAACAACAATGACGGCTGCAACCAAAAAATGGCCAGGCATTGTGGCGGGCGCCTGTAGTCCCAGCTACTTGGGAGGCGGAGGCAAGAGACTCGCTTGAGCCCAGGAATTGGAGGTTGCTGTGAGCTGTGATGCCACGGCCCTCTACCCAGGGCGACAGCTTGAGGCTCTGTCTCAAAAAAAAAAAAAAAAAGATATGTTTGAGGCGCGGCACCGTATGGCACTCAATGACTCTGTGTCAAAAAAAAAAAAAAATGATTTGGGTTCAGCACCTGTAGCTCAGCGGCTAGGGCTCCAGCCACATACACTGGAGCTGGCAGGTTTGAACCCAGCCTGGGCCTGCCAAACAATGATGACAACTACAAGGAAAAAAATAGCTGGGCGTCATGGAGGGCGCCTGTAGTCCCAGCTACTTGGGATGCTGAGGCAAGAGAATCGCTTAAGCCCAAGAGTTTGTGGTTGCTGTGAGCTGTGACGCCACAGCACTCTACTGAGGGACTACAGTCCCTACTCTGTCTCAAAAAAAAAAATAATAATCAATTTGAGGGCGGTGCCTGTGGCTCAAAGGAGTAGGACGCTGACTCAATATGCCAGAGGTGGTGAGTTCAAACCCAGCCCTGGCCAAAAACTGCAAAAAAAAAAGAAAAAGAAAAAGAAAAAAGAAAACTCTTTAAAAAAAAAACAGAACAATTTGAGGCTGAGTGAAGTGGCTCATGCCTGCTGTGAGCTGTGACGCCACAGCACTCTACTGAGGGACTACAGTCCCTACTCTGTCTCAAAAAAAAAAAAAATAATCAATTTGAGGGCGGTGCCTGTGGCTCAAAGGAGTAGGACGCTGACTCAATATGCCAGAGGTGGTGGGTTCAAACCCAGCCCTGGCCAAAAACTGCAAAAAAAAAAAGAAAAAGAAAAAGAAAAAAGAAAACTCTTAAAAAAAAAAAAAACAGAACAATTTGAGGCTGAGTGAAGTGGCTCATGCCTGATGCCTGTAATCATAGCACTCTGGGAGGGCGAGGTGGGTGGGTGGATTGCTTGAGCTAAAGTTTAAGACCAGCTTGAGTAAGAGTGAGACCCTTTCTCCACTAAAAAATAGAAAAACTAGCCGGTAATGTGGCAGGCACCTGTAATCCCAGTTACTCCAGTGGCTGAGGCAGGAAGATCACTTGAATCCAGGAGTTTGAGGTTGCTGTGAGCTAGGCTGATGCCTGGGCAAAAGAGTGAGACTCTGTCTCAAACAAACAGCTGGTGTGTCTGACGGGGGCTCAGGGTAGCTGGTTCTTTTTTTTTTTTTTTTTGGTTGCAGCCGTCATTGTTGTTTGGCGGGCCCAGGCTGGATTCTAACCCGCCAGCTCAGGTGTCCGTGGCTAGTGCCTTAGCCTGTTGAGCCACAGGCGCCGAGCCGGGTAGCTGGTTCTTTAAGGGTTGGAAAAAGTAGAAACTGATTCAGCTAGGGCCAAAGAACTGCAACTACCCCAGTGTAGAATCTTTCCTGGGTGCCCTCAGATGAAGCACAGGGCACTTCTCCAGCCCTGCAGGCCTTCCTAGTGCCCCCTGTTGGCACAGCCTGGCAGGGAGCAGTGGGCAGTGGAGAAACCAGTCCCTCTGAGTCCCAACTGGAGCATGGCAGAGCTTAGTGGGTGCGCTGTTACGGCTTGAATTTTGTCCCCCTCAACCCAAACCATATGTTGAAGTCCTAACCCACCAGCACCTTATAATGTGACCTTATTTGGAAATAGCATTGTTGAGGACACAATTAAAGATGAGGTCATTAGGGTGGGCCCCAATCCAATGTGACTGGTGTCCTTGTAAGAAAAGGAAACTTGGATACAGACATGCATGCAAGGAGAACGCCATACAAAGACAAAGGCAGAGCTCTACAAGCCAAGGATTGCTAAACATCATCAGCAAAGCCCCAGAAGCAGGAGAAAGGTGAGAGGCAGGGGACGGATTCTCTCCTCCCAAGCCCAGCCTTCTGGCACCCGGACTTCTGGCCTCCAGTACCGTGAGACGATACATTTCCATTGTCGAAGCTATCTAGTTTGTGGTACTTTGACAGCCCTAGCAAATTAACGTGATGCCTTTGGAGCTGAGATACAATAGCTTGGCACATCTCCAAACAGTGCTTGGCCCAGGGGAGGAGAGCCTCAGGATGCCTTGGGCTGGGACAATGGGCATCTCTGCAGCAGCCCAGAGGACAGCAGATTAGAAGCTCTCTCATTCTCCAGGCACAACGGAAACCCCATATTATTATCCTACCGAGAGGGAAGACTCCCCCCCCACCCCCCCACCCCCGCCAAACATGCCTGAGGTTGAATTTCTTACCTTCTTGAAAAAAAACAGCTCATCAATGAATTTTATTTGATTTAGGAAAAATATCAAAATGAACATTTCTTGTACCTTAGTGTTATGGAACAAATTAATACATGATACACCAATGTTTTTCCCACTGGGCCAGTTGTCATCTTTCAGATAACCTAGTAAGAGAAAGTTCTTGGTGAGCCTAACTTTCTGTCATTTGCTGCAGGCTGAGCTGCCATGGAGATGCCATGTGAGGCGCTGGGGCTGTGGAAGTGAGCTATTTCAGGGTGAGTCCGTTTCGACTGTGGCTGTTTGAAGAACACAGTTCCCTGATTCTTCTTTGGGAGACAGGGCCAGCGGCATGTCTGGAACTGTTTCTGGTTGCTATAGAAATGGATCCCACCCTGAGGTTCCCAGCCTGGACTTCCCTGCTCCGTCAAGTTCAGCGTCCCCGGACACAGCTGCAAGGGCTGTTCTGAGCAATTCCTGCTGTAGAAGTGTTTATACAAACTTTTTGCTGTCCTTTTCCACTTCTGTGCCTCCAAAACCACAGAGAGCCAGAAAGAGGCTGGGTCACTTCTGAAGACATCCCCATCCCTGTATGGAGGAGCCATGGCTGCGGGGACATCTCTGCACCAGGGAGCTGGAAGAGAGGTTCCTACGGGTGCCGGCCCCTCCCTGCTATTTCGGAATCCTCCCTGCCAGATTTGGGGTGCTCCTCTCCATCTCCCTGGCAAGATGCAGGTCAGGGTAGCTTTAACTGTCTTCGCCCTCTTTTTTTTTTCTTCTTTAGCCCATTTCTCACCTAATTAACAGTGATTTTTAAAATTTCAAACTTATGCCAGGTGCTGTGGCTCACACCTGCAATCCCAGTACTTAAGAGGCCAAGGCGGGTGGATTGCCCTGTACTCACATGTTCAAGACCAACCTGAGCAAGAGCGAGACCACCATCTCAAAAAAAAAAAAAAAATAGCTGGGCATTGTGGTGGGTGCCTGTAGTCCCAGCTTCTCGGGAGGCTGAGGCAAGAGGATCACTTAAGCCCAAGAGTTTTGTTTTTTTTTTTTGAGACCGAGTCTTACTATGTTGCCCTCGGTAGAGTGCAGTGGCATCACAGCTCACAGCAACCTCAAACTCCTGGGCTTAAGCAATTTTCTTGCCTCAGCCTCCCAAGTAGCTGGAACTACAGGCACCGCCACAACGCCCGGCTATTTTTCTGTTGCAGTTGTCACTGTTGTTTAGCTGGCCCAGGCCAAGCTTGAATCCTCCAGCGTCGGTGCTTGTGGCTGGCACCGTAACCACTGTGCTATAGGCACGGAGCCTAGCCCAAGAGTTTGAGGTTGCTGTGAGCTATGACGCCATGACACTCTACTGAGGGCAACAAAGTGACACTCCGTCTCAAAAAAAAGAAAAAGAAAAAGAAAAAAAGAAATTTCAAATCATTTCTCCAGGTAAGACCCTGCCATGGAAAAAAAAAAAAAAGACCCTGCCATGGCTTCCCATTGCTCTTAGGAAAAGTCCAAAATCCTTACCAGGCTGTGCCCCTCAAGACCTGGCCTGCCACCTCCTACCTCTCTCCCCCATGGTGACTCTTCCGGCCAGTAGCCACATGCACACTTTCTGCCTTGCCAACTCCTTCTTGACTTTCTGGCCTCAACAGTGCCTACTTCTGGGTAGGTCGTGCCTGGAAATGTCCCTCCCACCTCTAGCTCTGTTAGGGCTCCTTTTCTCAGCTACCATCCTTTTCCCTTTTTTTCCTTCTTCTTCTTTTTTTTTTTTTTTTATTTTGGTGATAAAATATACATAACATAAAATTCACCATTTTTATTTTACTTTTTTTTTTTTTTGAGACAGAGCCTCAAGCTGTCACCCTGGATAGAGTGCTGTGGCATCACAGCTCACAGCAACCTCCAATTCCCCGGCTCAAGCGAGTCTCCTGCCTCTGCCTCCCAAGTAGCTGGGACTACAGGTGCCGGCCACAACTCCTGACCATTTTTTTGGTTGCAGGGTGGGCCCGGGCTGGATTCGAACCCGCCAGCTCAGGTATACATGGCTGGAGCCTTAGCCCATTGAGTCACAGGCACCGAGCCCATCCGGCTACTTTTAGAGACGAGGTCTCGCTCATTCTGGTCTTGAACCTCTGAGCTCAGGCAATCCACCCACCTTGGCATCCTGGAGTGCTAAGCTTCCTGGTGTGAGCCACCTCGCTTGGCCCATTTTAATTGTTTTTAAGTGTATTGTGCTCTGGGCACTTCAACATAAGTAGAATCAGACAGTATTTGTCTATTTGTGTCTGGCTTATTTCACTTAGCATGATTTCTTCAAGGTTCATCCCAGTTGTTCCTCTGTCAATATTTCCTTTCTTTCCACTGTAGGTATATACTGCATTTTGCTCATCTGTCCATCTGTCCATGGACACTTGGATTATTTACACCTTTTAGCTATTGTAAATAATGCTGCTTTGAACATGAGTGTGCAAATACCTGATCCAGTCTGTGCTTTCAATCTTTTAGATATATACCCAGAAGTAGAGTTGCTGTCCTTTTCTCCTATAGTATTTACTGCAGCTACAATTATCAGGCAGCTCTCTGTGCAGTGCCTGTGAGAACAGGGGCATCTCTCTTTGGGGCCCCCACTGCTGTATCCCTAGCACTGAGCATAGCACCCCACACTGGTTAAATACTGTAGAATGAATAAGTGATGGTTTCTAATCTTTTTTTTTTTTTTTTTTTTGTAGCCGTGGTGTCACACAGCTTACAGCAACCTCCCACTTCTGGGCTTAGGCGATTCTCTTGCCTCAGCCTCCCAAGTAGCTGGGACTACAGGTGCCTGCCACAATGTCCGGCTATTTCATACTTTATTATTATTTTTTTTAAGTATGATTTTATTTGTTTATTTATTTTAATTTTAATTTTTTTTTTTGAGACAGAGCCTCAAGCTGTCCCCTGGATAGAGTGCTGGGGCATCACAGCTCACAGCAACCTCCAATTCCTGGGCTCAAGCGAGTCTCCTGCCTCCGGCTCCCAAGTAGCTGGGACTACAGGTGCCCGCCACAACACCCAGCCATTTTTTGGTTGCAGCCGTCATTGTTGTTCGGCAGGCCCAGGCTGGATTCGAACCCACCAGCTCAGGTGTATGTGGCTGGCTCCTTAGTCCGTTGAGCCATAGGCACCGAGCCTATTTATTTTTATTTTGTAGTTTTTGGCCGGGGCTGGGTTTGAACCCACCACCTCCGGTATATGGGGCCAGTGCCCTACTCCCTTGAGCCACAGGTGCCTCCTTCATACTTTATTCTTAATGGTTTCTAATCTTAGCATGTGGCACAAAATGTAGTATCTTGGCAAACTTAGGTTTCGGCTAATCTTAGCTCCTGAAAAATAGATCCCTGGGATTCCCCAAAGGATTGACACATCTTCACATTTGTTTTGAATTTACTCAATTATTTAGGGAAATAATAATAATATCATTTATTAAAAGCTTACTTGGCCAGGCGAGGTGGCTCACATCTATAATCCTAGCACTCTGGGAGGCCAAGGCGGGTGGATTGCCCTGAGCTCACAGGTTCGAGACCGGCCTGAGCAAGAGTAAGACTCGTCTCTAAAAATAGCTAAGCATTGTGGTGGGCGCCTATAGACCAAGCTACTGGGGAGGCTGAGGTGAGAGAATAGCTTGAGCCCTGGAGTTTTTTTTTTTTTTTTTTGGCCAGAGTTGGGTTTGAACCTGCCACCTCCAGCATATGGGGCCAGCGCCCTACTCCATTGAGCCACAGGCGTTGCTGCCCAAGAGTTTTTAGGTTGCGCTGAGGGATGAGGCCATGGCACTCTATTGAGGGCGACAAAGTGAGAGTCTGTCTCAAAAAAAAAGAAAAGAAAAGCTTGTTCTGTGCCAGGATTATTTTATTTAATCCTCAAAACAATGCCATGCAGGGGCTGCACAGTGGCTCACTCCTGTAATCCTTGCATTCTGGCAGGCCAAAACAGGAGGCTTCCTTAACCCTCAGGAGTTCAAGACTAGCTTGAGCAAGAGTGAGACCCTGTCTTTTACTGAAAAACTAGCCAGATGTTGTGGCAGGTGTCTGTAGTCCCAGCTACTTGGGAAGATGAAGCAAGAGGATATCTTTTTTTCTTTCTTTCTTTTTTTTTTGTAGAGACAGAGTCTCACTTTATTGTCCTTGGTAGAGTGCCGAGACATCACACAGCTCACAGCAACCTCCAACTCCTGGGCTTAGGCGATTCTCTTGCCTCAGCCTCCCGAGTAGCTGGGACTACAGTGCCCGCCACAACGCCTGGCTATTTTTCTGTTTTGTAGTTCAGCCGAGGCCGGGGTTGAACCCTCCACCTTCGGTATATTGGGCTGGCGCCCTACTCGCTGAGCCACAGGCACCGCCCAGCAAGAGGATCTCTTGAACTCAAGAGTCTCAGGCGGCTCCTGTGGCTCATGGAGCAGGGCGCCAGTCCCATATACTGAAAGTGGCGGGTTCAGCCTTGGCAAATTGCAAAACAGAAAAATAGCCGGGCGTTGTGATGGGCGCCTGTAGTCCCAGCTATTTGGGAGGCTGAGGCAAGAGAATCGCCTAAGCCCAGGAGTTGGAGTTTGCTGTGAGCTATGTGATGCCAAGGCACTCTACCAAGGGGGATAAAGTGAGACTCTGTCACCACAAAAAAAATAAATAAATAGAGTCTGAGGTTGCTGTGATCTATGATGCTACGACTCTCTATCCAGGATGACAGAGTGAGACTCTGTCACACACACAAAAAAAGAAACCAAAACAAAAACTAAACCACAAAAAAACCTGAAACAAAAAACAATGCCAGCTCCACGCCTGTGGCTCAAGCGGCTAAGGTGCCAGCCACGTACACCTGAACTGGCGGGTTCGAATCCAGCCCCGGCCCACCAAACAGCAATGGCAGCTTGTGGCGAGGGCCTGTAGTCCCTCCCAGCTACTTGGGAGGTGGAGGCAGAAGGCTCGCTTGAGCCCAGGAATTGGAGGTTGCTGTGAGCTGTGATACCACGGCACTCTATCCAGGGTGACAGCTTGAGGCTCTGTCTCAAAAACAAAACAAACAAACAAAAAAACCGGGCGGTGCCTGTGGCTCAAAGGAGTAGGGTGCCGGCCCCATATGCAGGAGGTGGCGGGTTCAAACCCAGCCCTGGCTAAAAACCACAAACAAAACAAAAACAAACAAAAAAAAACCCAACAACAACAGAAACAATGCCATGCAGTTTTACCCTTACCTCTATTTTACAAGTGAGGAAACTGAGGCAGGGGGGGCTTAGTATATTTCCCAAAGACACAGTCAGAAAATGGTTGAGGTGGAATTTTTAGCATAATCCACACACAAAACCATTCTCCAAGGCTGGGACAAAAAAAAGCATTTTTTTTTTTATATTAAAGCAAAATTGGTGGCTCAGCGTCTGTAGCTCAAGCAGCTAAGGCACCAGCCACATACAACAGAGCTGGTGGGTGCGAGTCCAACCCAGGCCTGCCAAACAAAAATGACAACTACAACCAAAAGATAGCTGGACTGGGCGGCGCCTATAGCTCAAAGGAGTAGGGTGCTGACCCCATATGCTGGAGGTGGCGGGTTCAAACCCAGCCCGGCCAAAAACTGTAAAAAAAAACCCCAAATAGCTGGACATTGTGGTGGGCACCTGTAATCCCAGCTACTTGGGAGGTGGAGGCAAGAGAATCGTTTAAGCCCAGGAGTGGGAGGTTGCTGTTTAAGGCAGAGTGATGCCTATGAGGCCACGGCACTCTACCCAGGGTGACAGCTTGAGGCTCTGTCTCAAAAAAAAAAAATAAAAAAAGGGTGGTGCCTGTGGCTCAAAAGAGTAGGGCGCCAGCCCCATATGCTGGGGGTGGCGGGTTCAAACCCAGCCCCAGCCAAAAACAAAGCAAAACAAAAAAAACAAAATTGGTGATATTATAGAGTAAAATTGAAAATTTGAGCATCATTTAAAGATAATGTACACAGAACATGAAAGAACCCTTTCTATCTGCCTCAGCGCTTGACTCTGTGCCGCCGAGCCTGGCTCGGGATTCAGGCTTCTGCCCTGGCTCCTTCTCTCAGAGCACTTTGGAAGAACATTGAGACTTTCCATCCCAAGTGAAGCCCATGAGGACCACCCGAGGCCTCCACATCTTCTAGTATCTTCCAAAAGATCTCTCTGGGCAGACAAGGAATGACATGTCTTCCAGATTTTAAATGTTGGCATCAGATGAGAATGTGTGTATTGGGTGTGAGGCTGAATGGGGCACAGACGCTGCAGTTAAATGCCACAGTATTCCCTGTTATTGCTGGTTTCACTCTCGGAGGTTTTAATTACTTTAGGTCCCCTGCAGTCCAAAAATATTAACTGGAAAACTCCAGAAGTAAACAATTCATAAGTTTTAAATTGCATGCCATTCTGAGTAGCATGATGAAATCTAGTGCTGTCCTGCTCTGTCCCACCAGGGCCATGAACCATCTCTGTCCAGCAGATCCACACTGTCGCTGCTATCCACCCATAAGTCACTAAGTAGCCATCTCTGTTAGCAAAGTGGAAAAACCATAGAATATATAGGGTTAGGTCCTATCTGTGGTTTCAGACAGCTACTGGGTGTCTGAGAATGTATCGCCATGGATAAGGGGACAACTGGGTATTTTTCTACCTGGGGCAAAAGCTGAGCAAGCCCAAGCCCAGTAGAGAGGGCTCCAGACCTCAGCCACGCCCAGTTCACCCTCATCTTCCAGGTCAGACCTTATTTTTAGCCAGTCTCACTTTCTGTGCCTAGGAGAAGGGGAGGTTGAAGAACTTCTGGGAGCCTTCCTGGGGCCTTGGGAGGAAGCGGGAGAGAGGGAGAAAGGAGGGAAGAATATGGGGGCCCCTTTCCTTCTGGACTGTGGTGAAGCAGGGGGTGCAGGACCCAGCAGTGTGCAGTTGCCAGAGGGGAGGGGCGCCCCGTTCCTTTCTCAGGCTGCGGGTTGAATCTCTGGAGTTAGCTTTCCCACAGAAACAAAGCTCAAGTAGGGGTTGGCTCCCCGCCTGGCCTGGAGGAGCCAGATTCAGCTGACAGAACCGAAGCCTCAGAAAAGCCCTCACTCCTCTGCCATTGTCTGAGGCTCTGCAGGAACTCTGAGACCACAGACCCTCTGGCAATTCTGCCAAGGGCTCTGGTAACCGTGGGAACTGCAGCCTGGCCAGTGGCAGCTTCTCCACAGGGCAGAGGTGTGTGAGTATGCACATGTGTGTGTTTAGATACTTCTAGGGACAGGACACACTTAAGCCATGGAGTATGAAGGAAGTTAGGTGACCGTGGGTCGCTTCTCAATGTGTCTGTGCCTCAGTTTCTCCATCTGGATGTAGTAGTGGGAGGAGAAGGATGAGACTAGATTGGTGGTTTTCTCATTTTTTTTTCTTTCTGTTTCTTTTTTTTTCAAACAATCTTGGATAAAACAGATAAAATCTCTGATTAAAAGGGTTGGTGTGGCTCAGTGCCTGCGGCTCAACGGGCTAAGGCACCAGCCACATGCACCTGAGCTGGCGGGTTCGAATCCAGCCTGGCCCGTCAAACAACAATGATGGCTGCAACCCCAAAATGGCCGGGTGTTGTGGTGGGTGCCTGTAGTCCCAGTTACTTGGGAGGCGGAGGCAGGAGACTTGCTTGAGCCCAGGAATTGGAGGTTGCTGTGAGCTGTGATGCCACAGCACTCTATCCAGGGGTGACAGCTTGAGGCTCTGTCTCAAAAAAAAAAAAAAGGGTTGGTGGGGGCAGTGCCTGTGGCTCAGTGAGTAGGGCGCCGGCCCCATATACCAAGGATGGCGGGTTCAAACCCAGCCCTGGCCGAACTGCAAAAAAAATGGCCGGGTGTTGTGGCGGATGCCTGTAGTCCCAGCTACTGGTTAGGCTGAGGCAAGAGAATGGCCTAATCCCAGGAGCTGGAGGTTGCTGTGAGCCGTGAAGCCATGGCATTCTACCAAGGGTGACAAAGTGAGACTCTGTCTCTAAAAAAAAAAAAAAAAAAAAGAAAGGGTTGGTGAGGTGGTGAGGACCTGTCCCCCGCTCAGTGTTTCTCCTGCCAGATCTTCTCAGGGCACTGTTGCTGGGCTGGAGGCACATCTCTCTCTCTCTCTCTCACACACACTCCATCACTCTCTAGCATTACTCTAGGGCACAGAGGAAGTGCAGGATTGTGGATAACATACCAGACTCAGGAGTCTAAAACAAAACTTGAAGTCCAAAGACCCAGCCCTTTGAGAGCTGTCCATCTGTTGAGCAGCCAGTCCCCACTCTGAGCTGTAAGGCTGTAAGGTTGGGATTTAGGATTAAGATGTTTGTTTTACAAAGTCCCACGCAAGCCACTGGAGGCTGGAAGTCACTGCAGGTGGCAAGCTTGCTGAGTGGCTGTGGCTGTGGCCACAAGGTGTGACCAGTCAGGCCTGAATTCCACCAACGTAGCACCGGGTCTGCCCAGCTCATGTTCCAGGACAGGCCTGGGCTTCCTGAAGAGTTGGGGTCCTGGCAAGGACAGCCTCTGGGGTGGGGAGTGCCAAGCTGGGAGAGATGAGCCAGCAGGTGGTGGGGGTGGGGGTTAGAAGAGGCCCTGTGCGGGGGAGCTGGGGGGGACCCTCATAGCAGTTGGGGAGGGGCTGCCTGGAGCAGCCTCCCCAACCGGCCCTGAAGAGCTGGAGACCTGGAGCTGCCAAGGGAACAGTGTTGAAAACACAAAGCTCCGGAGCAGAGAGGCCCCGCCTGGAAAAACAACATCCTGGCTGCTGGGCTCAAAGCAGGCTCTGAGGGAGGGGCTATTTTTAGCTGCCAGGCTGCTTGGGCTGGACATGTATGGCCTTACTGTCTGGCTACATAACTCACCCTTGGTCCCACCTGACCTTGAGTGGCTGGCTGTCTCTGAGAGGGCCTTTCTGGCTGCCCCTGCCCTCAGGGCACAGACCCTCTGGTGACGCCCCTAGGTCACAGAGAACCCAGGGAGGAGAGGGCTGGTTTGGAAACACACTGGCCTTGTCGCTTCAGGGCATCCTGGGCCTGGCCAGGGTTCTGAGACAGCAGAGGGCTCTGGGCTCTCCCAGAAGAAAGGCAGAGTCTCTCCTGAGATGCAGGCACTGGAGGAGAACTTAGGTTCCTTTATTATAGATGTTCTCAGCTCCAGCCACACCCTCGAGGGTCTTCGCCAAGGCCATCCCTGGGCTCAGAAGGAGTGCATGTGACAAAAGCTCCAAGTCCCAAACTCCCTTGCCCACCCACACCAAGGAATCCTGCCCTGCTCCTGGGGGTGTGATGTCTGCATTTAGTTCTGGGCACAAACAGCAAAAGGCAGGTCCAGAGCTAGGCTGTGGCGCGGAGGGTGAAAATAGCAGGTGGGAGCCAGGCCAGCCCAAGTCCTGGAGCAGCAGGATAGCTGTGGGCTGGACCCTGCGGGAGTCGCCACTTATGGCTGCCCCTGCCTGAAACCAGGGAGGACAGGGTGCCCCAAAGAGCAGGCACCCTGTTTTAGTCCCCTCCTCCCTGGCCGGGGAGAAATTATGGGGCCAGGGGTTCTGTTGCCCCCTTCTGCCAGCCACTAGGCCAGCTCTTAAAACGGGGAGAGGTCTTGGGAATCCTTGGTGGGTGGAGAAGGATGGAAAGAAGCCTGCAGTCAACAGATGTTTATTGTGCACCCACTACACACTAGGCACTGTTCTAGAACACTAGAAAAGAAGGAGTTAGGGTAGCTTGGCTCTGTCCAGGCCTGCTGAGGGACAGGACTTGGGGGGTCTCCTTTCTTTCTTTCTTTTTTTTGTTGTTGTTGTAGTTTTTGGCTGGGGCTGGGTTTGAACCAGCCACCTCCTGTGTATGGATGGGGCTGGCGCCCTACTCCTTGAGCCACGGTGCCACCTGGTCCTTTCGGATAGGTGGAAGGCCAAGTGTATGGAAGGTGGAGGCCTTTAGAATCGCTATAGGGCTGAGGTATGTGGGACTCCAGGACTCCTGCCTTCCCTGGGGAAGATGAGAGCCCACAGGAGCCAGCTTCCCAGAGCCCAGCCATCACCTCCTCTTCAGCACAGATATGCAGGACTTCTTGAGCGGCCCAATCTGCAGATGGGCATCCACACTCTCCAGGAAGAAGGCGGGCTTGAGCCTGTGTGTGAAGAGCCCTGCAAAGTGGCTGTCCAGGCGGCTCTGGAAGGGGTCAATGGGGGAGGCCGGGGTGCCACTCCGGCGAGGGCGGGAGACCTTCAGCCTCCGCAGCAGACTCATCTTGCCATCCCGCACAGCGTAGAAGGCCAGGGCCCGGTCGGCGTACTCTAGGCAGATGCCCACTGTGGGTGAAAAGGGCTGGGGCAGGGGCGCCTCCAGCCCGTGGAACCATATGGAGAAGCTGCGACCGTTCCACTGCAGGCAGCAGGAGTGGGCATTGCGACCCAGCCGGCCCCGGTCGTAGGGCTCCTGCGGGTTGAACCCTTCGGCCATGACGCCCACACTGACCCAGCCCTCGATGATCTCCACCTCCCAGTAGTAGGTGCCCCGGTCCAGGGCGCCCTCGCCCAGCACCTGCTCACAGTGGGTAAAGCGGGTGGGGGACTCGGGGTAGTTGATGGGACACAGCACCCTCTTGACACCTTTGGTTCCGAACAGCTGCAGGAATTTGTCTGCTGTGTCGCTGTCCAGGTCCACAATGTAGGCAACTGATCCCACAGACAGGAGAGAGAAGACGGGCTCAGGTCCCAATATCAGATGGGATGGCCCCTCTCCTGGGTGCCACCTCCCCAACACATGGCCTCTCCCTCCCTCCCAATCAGCATAACACAGTGCTGCTGGAGACCACCTCAGGAGCTGACCTAGCTCACCCCAGCAGCTGGGAAGGGAGAGCCCTCTTATGCCAGAGCCCTCCTGGGAACTGCTAGGGAACCAGCCCAGCAGCCTTAGGAGGGCCCAGTGTCCACTTACACTTGAGGAAAAAGTCCCTGGGAGCTTCACTCTCCAGCTGACTGGTGCTGTCGGGGTCCTGGGACTCTGCATCGACTACAACAGAGGAGACAGTAAGGGGTGCCCCCCTAGATGGCCCCTCAGAACCTGTGGCTGCAATTCCTCCTCCCTCCCAACCCCACCCCCATCTTCCCAGAGTCTTAAGCCACCCGGGGGACAGGCATGCATCGGAATAGGGCACCCTGTGCTCATGCCCTGTCAGATGCCTGAGTTCTTGCACACTGTTCCCTGGGCCTCAGAGCCTCAGAGGGTAGAGGTTGGGCTATGAGAAGCATTTCTGCCCACTAGACTGCCTACAAAAGGACTGACTGGTCACCACAGGGTGGTGGCTCCAATTGCTGGCAAGATTTGGGCCCCTCCCTGTGCCAGGTACAGTTTTCCTCCTCCACAGCTGAATGAGCGTCAGGCCTGGGGGCCTGTGTGGAAGACCAGGAGAGGGTGAGTCATCTGGGGAGGGTGCCCACCTTCCGAGCCCAGTTTCTGCGGCCCATCCTCATCGCTGCCCAGCCCCTGAAGCTGCTCCCACTGGCTGGCACAGACCTCGGCCACCACGTCTCTCACTGCCTGGACAGCTTGGGATGACTTGGTGAAGCTGAGCTCCCTCGGGGGGCCAGGACCAGGGCCACACCCTTCCTCCAAGGCCAGCCTTAGTGCCAGCAGCTCCTGTGCCAGATAAATGCCCATTCAAGCTCTGCTGGCCACAGCTCCTCCTGGTGGTGGGGGAGGTGGGGAACAGCTCTGCCAGGAGGCTGGCACAGCCTGGAAGGCCAGGCACCCACTCCTCCCACCTTTGCTCCCTCTGTGGCCCCCAGAGCAGCCCTCACCTGCAGGAAGCTGACTGAGTCAGCCTCAGGGACCTGACTGAGGTTGTGGCGGGCCCGGGTCAGGCGGCTGCGCTGTTCCTCCTGTCGCCGCAGGTCACCCTGGGAGCGGCCCAGCATGGCAGCCTCCCCCTCCTCAATGAAGCCCAGCACCTGGTTCTGGAAGCCCTGCAGGGCGATGGTAGCCTCTGCAAACAGCCGGCTCACCCTCTCCCGCTCTGCCACGGCTGCACTCTGCACAGGGCAACAGCAGTGGCAGCCATGAGGAAAAAGAACACTCCTGGACTTGGCCCTATCATTCTCTGGCCCCACCTTCCCACCCTGCCCTCCTAGGGGTATAGAGGGGGTCAGCCTGAGTCTGCCCGGGATCTGTGGCACTCATGCTAGTCGGGTTGGGTGGAGCCCTAAGCACATGTGGGGTAGGTTGTACTGTGCTGAAAGCTCAGGCTGCCAGGAGCCTGTGCAGGAGAGGACAGGGCTGGGGGATGGGAGGGGGATCTGACCTTGATGAGGGCCACTGTGCGCCGGGCCTGTGCAATGCCAGCACCCAGCTCGTCCATGCGGTCCTCCACAGCACTGAGGACTTTGGGTTGCTCAGCCTGTGGACGACACCCTCCATGAGTATGGGGTCTGGCAGAGGCTGCAGCCCTGCACTGAGGTCCCAGGCCTCCCCAGAAGGGCAACCAGGGAGTACTATCTTGTGCATGGGTAGGACTGGGAGTGGCCATGATGTCCCCGAGTATGCCAGAGGTGCCTCCAGCCTGGGCACTGTCCCCACGCCTGGTGGGAGCTCAGGCTGTGTGTCAGCCTCCCTGCTCTGACCAGCCCAGCTTGTACCTGGTCCTCCATGGGTCTCAGTGTTGCTCAATGAATAGGAGAGCTCCCTCCAGTAAGGAAGGAGTGTGACTGCACAAGAGGACACCAAACTGTCCCCAAAGAGCCTGACCCCCAATTCCAGACTGAAAAAACGGGGATTCCGGGCAAATCCCCTAGGTTGTATGAGTCACTGGTCCAGGCAGGAGAGACGGAAAATCCCAAGGCCAGAGGCGCCAAGACCGGGCTGGGGGCCAAAGGAAACTGGAGGCGGGAAGTAGAGGGACCCTGCGCACATGCTCCCACCACTGCCCCCGGAACAGCTGGACAGAGGCGATCTGTGTGCCCAGCCCGCCCTCTGTCGCACTTCTGTCGCCAGCCACACCCATTCTAAGCCGCTGCCTCAGCCCAGGGCAAATCTGAGCTGAGACAGGCATGAGCCAGGCCAGGCACATCAGCCGCGCTGTGGGAACGCCCAGGGCCTCAGCCGGCTTCCGCCCACCATACACCCCCAGGAACCCTAGCCCAGACTCAGGTCCTCCTGCTCGCCCTTCTCGTCCTTTTCCCTATATCACTGGTTCCTCCTTCCCGGTTCTCATCACCACCACGGCTGCCGGGCGGATGACATTGTCAAGGCTAGAAGGGACCGCACAATTCCTCAGGTCAGAGGAGGAAATTAAGACCCAGCCCGGGGAGGGTGGGGGACCCCAGGCCCTCGGCCCGCTCGCGGCATGGTCACCCGCCGGCGTCCGCGCCTCACCTCCTGGAGCGCCCGCTCCTGCTCCAGCGGCACGAGCTCGTGGCCGCGGTGCTCCTGGGCGGCGCAGGCCTCGCACAGGCACACGCGCTCGGCGCGGCAGTAGCGCTCGAGCGGCCGCAGGTGGCGCGGGCATAGACTCTCCTCCAGCCGGCGCAGCGGCGGCACCAGGCGGTGTCCGCGCAGCGCGGGGCTGCGCTCGTGCGGGCCCAAGTGCGCGGGGCAGAAGGAGGCGAGGCAGGAGAGGCAGGAGAGCGCGGCTGGCAGGGCCGCGCCCTCGGGGCATGCATCGCAGCGCACTGGCTCTTCGTCCGCCGGCCACGGCCCGGGCGCGCAGGGAGCCGACGGCTCCGGGGTGCTGGGTGGAGCGCTGGGCTCCGAGGGTTCGGGGGCCGGGGCCGACCCGGGCCCGGGCCCGGGGCCCGAGCCCTGGCGGAGCTGCAGCAGCTCGGACAGTGTGTGGTTCTTGCGGAGCTGCAGACCGTCGGGAAAGGGCTCTTGGCACAGCGGACAGCGGGCCGCACCCCCGGGCCCACCGGCGCCACCCGAGCCGCGATGCGGCCAGAGCACACCCAGGCAGGCGAGGCAGAAGTTGTGGCCGCAGGGCAGGGTCACTGGCTCCCGGAGCGGCTCCAGGCAGATGGGACAGCTGAAGGGCCCGCTGCTGTCCATGGCTAAGTGGCCGCCCAAGGCGCCGCGGGTACTGCTCCCGCCTGGGAGGGACCCGGACCGTTCGCGCCGCAGCGCCGCCCTCGAGGACTCGGGCCAAGTGTTCGGCCCCCTCCCGCCCCCTTCTCGGCCCGCCCCCCAGCGCCGCCAGGTCCCAGCCCAGACTTTAGAGCCCGCCTGCCTCGGAGGGCTCCTGTGCCGTCAGCTCCGCAGGATCCCGGGGAGGTCGCGGCTGAAAGGATGTAAAAGGGAGGGGCGCGGGCAGGGACTCGAGGGGTACACGGGTAAGGGGCTGGGAAGGCTGCACCCTCCCCTTGACCGGGCCTGAGCTAGAGAGGCTGGGCGGGCGAGCTGGGTCACACCAGCACCTTTGTACTCCAGACCCCTCCCTGGCACCGTTAGCAAAGTTCTTGAGCTGCTGACTGCAGAGAAAAATAACTGCTGATATATATATGTTTTTGCCCCTTAGCGACTCTATTTACCCCTGGTGGGGAACTTGGGCTTTTCTAGACCTGAAATGGGAAGTTGACGTTATCCTCCAAAGCCCTAGACTGAGAAATTTAGTTCCCTTCCCTGGACACTCACAGGCACCTTCCCCAAGTGGAAGTTTTATTTTTTTTTTTTGAGACAGAGTTTCAAGCTGTCGCCTGAAGGGGCACAGTCTCCTGCACCCCTGTAAGGTGAATCAGTCTCATTTGTGCTCCTTGAGGTATGAGGTCCTGAGAAGGAACATCTCCAGTACTTGGGCTAGATGTGAGTTTCGGGGGGATATTCGCCCCCAGCTGGCAGAAGCCTTGCTGAAAAACGCAGGCAGTCGCGCCCTAAAGGAAAGAATGTGCTGGAGGGCCCCCCCAAGTCGCAGCTGGGGACTTATCACCTGCCTGGGACAGTGGGCCTTGCACTTTTTTCCCTACCTCAATTTACACAATAACTTTCAGTTAATCATATAGGGAAGTAGGCAAACAGAACAGACGACCCAGCACCTTTGTGGATCCAAGCAGGACATTCTTATTTATTTATTTTTTTGGAGACAGAGCCTCAAGCTATCACCCTGGCTAGAGTGCTATGGCATCACAGCTCACAGCAACCTCCAAACCCTGGGCTCAAGCGAGTCTCCTGACTCTGCCTCCCAAGCAGCTGGGACCACGGGCACCCGCCAAATGCCCGGCCATTTTTTTGGTTGCAGCCAATCATTGTTGATTGGCGGGCTCGGGCTGGATTCGAACCCGCCAGCTCAGGTGTACGTGGCTGGCGCCTTAGCCCGTTGAGCCACAGGTGCCGTACCCAAGCAGGACATTCTTAATTTAGAAAGGTGTGCAGGGCTTTGCTGCATTAATGCTGATAAGGAATTTTTATGACAGTTTTTGTTACCTTTCACCTTCTTAATACCTGGATATTGTTATCTGATGATTTGGAATATATAAGAATCTTAGTAAAGGCTCAGCGCCTGTGGCTCAAGAGGCTAAGGCACCAGCCACATACACCTGAGCTGGCGGGTTTGAATCCAGTCCTGGCCCACCAAACAACAATGACAGCTGCAACCAAAAAATGGCCCGGCGTTGTGGTGGGCGCCTATAGTCCCAGTTACTTGGGAGGCGGAGGCAGGAGACTTGCTTGAGCCCAGGAATTGGAGGTTGCTGTGAGCTGTGATGCCACAGCACTCTAACCAGGGTGACAGCTTGAGGCTCTGTCTCAAAAAGAAAAAAAAAAAAAAAGAATCTTAATAAAAATGGGTTTTTGCTGAGTGCCCAAGCGAGCCTCCGTCGTCCCTTTCACATCATTCATTTCGTCTGAGGTGCTTCATCTGCATCACCGACCAAGTAAGCTAGTGTACAGCAACAGACGCCCCAGGTAGAGTGCTGTACCATCATAGCTCACAGCAACCTCTAACCAATTTGGGCTCAAGAGATCCTCTTGCTTCCATTTTTTTTTATTTTTAGTAGAGACGTGTGTGTGTGTGTGTGTGTGTGTTTCTCTTTTTTTGTAGAGACAGAGTCTCACTTTATCACCCTCGGTAGAGTGCGGTCACATCACAGCTCACAGCAAACTCCAGGTCCTGAGCCTAGGCGATAGTCTTGCCTCAGCCTCCCAAGTAGCTGGGGCTACAGGCGACCACCACAATGCCTGGCTATTTTTTTGTTGCAGTTCAGCTGGGGCTGGGTTCGAACCCACCACCTTCAGTATATGGGGCCGGCGCCCTACTCACTGAGCCACAGGTGCCACCCAAGTGGCTCAGGCTGGTCTTGAACTTGAAGCTCAAGCAATCCACCTGCCTTGGACTCCCAGAGTGCTAGGATTACAGGTACGAGCCACCTTGCCCAGCCCCTAACTAGAAGCATTTTAAGACTCATCCAATTATACACTTAAGAAGGTGCATTTTTATAGCCCGGCGTTGTGGTGGGCGCCTGTAGTCCCAGCTACTCAGGAGGCTGAGGCAAGAGAATCGCCTAAGCCCAGGAGTTGGAGGTTGCTTGAGGTGTGTGATGCCACGGCACTCTACCCAGGGCGATAAAGTGAGACTCTGTCTCTACAAAAAAGGAAAAAAAAAAAAAGAAGGTGCATTTTAGGGTGTGTGGCTCAAGGGAGTAGGGTGCTGGCCCCATATGCTGCAGATGGTGGGTTCAAACCTAGCCCCAGCCAAAAACAAAACAAAACAAAACAAAAAAAAAAAGGTGTATTTTGCCAGCGTGGTGGCCAAATCTGTATGCAGATTCTTCCTCAATAAAATAAAGTAGTACTGAGGCAGAACCCAAAGTATAAGGTAAACATGCACGGGTCCAGGCTGATTTAAATAAATGCCTGGATAAATGAGTAAGTAGGGATGAATAGACAGACACATTTCTCATAGAATTCCAAATGATTTTTGTAGATACTTAATTTCCCACTCCTTACCTGTGGGCTGTGCTTAGTGACTCTTCCAAAGGGAGCAAAAAGGGATCAAAGGGTTTACAGTGGAGAAACCGGATGAAAGACCTCAGCCCGGTGATCAAGGTCAACACCAACAGTAATGAGTCTTGTTAGTCTGATGTGCTTTTTTTTTGAGACAGAGTCTCACTTTGTTGCCCTCGGTAGAGTGCTGTGATGTTACAGCTCACAGCAACCTCTACCTCCTGGGCTTAGCTGATTCTCTTGCCTCAGCCTCCCGAGTAGCTGGGACTATAGGCGCCCGCCACACCTGGCTAATTTTTTGTTGCAGTTTGTTCAGAGCCGGGTTTGAACCCACCACCCTCGGTATATGGGACCTGCACCCTACTCACTGAGCCACAGGTGCCTCCCTCATGTGATTTTGTTGTTGTTGTTGTTTTTGAGACAGAACCTCAAGCTGTCACCCTGGGTAGAGTGCCGTGGCATCACAGCTCACAGCAACCTCCAATTTCTGGGCTCAAGCGAGTCTCTTGCCTCCACCTCCCAAGTAGCTGGGACTACAGGTGCCCACCACAACGCCTGACCATTTTTTGGTTGCAGCCGTCATTGTTGTTTGGCGGGCCCGGGCTGGATTCGAACCCGCCAGCTCAGGTGTACGTGGCTGGCGCCTTAGCCCGTTGAGCAACAGGCGCTGAGCCTGTTGTTGTTTTTGAGGAGGAGAAGGTAACAGAAATTTATTACTTTGCTGTCAGGGTCCTCACCCACAAACCCCAACCTGGTTGAGAGCAAGTAGGGAAAACAACAAGCTGGGAAAGTCAGGATGCTCTATACAAGGTTAAGATGTAGAGTCTGAGAATGCCTGGAGAAAGGCGTATGTTATCTCATTCCCAGTGGCAAGCTGGGACAATGCTGCAGCTCTCTGCCTTCTTCAGAAGGCTTTTATTGATTTCTATTGTTATTATTTTGTGTGTGTATGTGTGTGTGTGTGACAGACTTTCATTTTGTTGTCCTTGGGAGAGTGCCGTGGCGTCATAGCTCACATTAACCTCAAACTCTTGGGTTCAAGTGATTCTCTTGCCTCAGTCTCCCAAGTAACTGGGACTAGAGGCTAGGTGCCTGCCACAATGCCTGGCTATTTTTAGAGATTGGGGGAGGGGTCTTGGTCTGGCTCAGTCTCAAACCTGTGAGCTCAGGCAATCTACCTGCCTTGGCCTAAGCCCTGTGCCAGGCCTTTTTGTTGTTGTTTGTTTTTTGTTGAGACAGAGTGCTATCTATGCCCTGAGCAGAGTGCAATGGCGTCATAGCTCACTGCAACCTCAGACTTGGGCTATGGGCATCCTGCTGCCTCAGCCTCCAGAAGCCTCTGGGACTACAGGTGCTCGCCTGGCTAGAGTTTTTTTCCATTTTTTTTAGGAGTTGGGATCTCACTCTTGCTCAGGCAAGTCTCAAACTCCTGAGTTCAAGCAATTTTTCCTTCTCAGCCTCACACAATGTTGGGATTACAGGCGTGCATGCCTGACTTTATTGATTTCTAACAAAAGCGCATATGCAAAATGCAAAAAATGCCAAAAGATAGGGTTACAAGAATCCCAAGTCCCCAGAAAGATTGGACAGAGAGAAAGCCTGGGTCAAAAGGTAGGGGTTTGCTAACAAATGGCCGATAGCATAGTTAGAAATGGGAAGGAGAAAACCAGTTTTTTTTTTTTTTTTTTTTTGAGACAGAGTCTCTTGGCTCGGCGCCTGTGGCTCAACGGGCTAAGGCGCCAGCCACGTACACCTGAGCTGGCGGGTTCGAATCCAGCCCCAGGGCCCGCCAAACAACAATGACGGCTGCAACCAAAAAATGGCCGGGCGTTGTGGCGGGCGCCTG